>QFET01009122.1:896-12456 GCA_003316355.1 Tuber calosporum | reverse complement strand
AGGGGGATGAGGGTGGGGTGAGGTGAGTGTGGGTGAAGTTCGAGTACCGTACAGTGCCAGCCAGGCGTATACTTGAGTATGATACTTGCACTGCAGTCTAATCGCTACTCCTCTTCCATCAAATCATGCTTCCTGATCATCTGGACGGGAGCTCTTGTTTTTGTTTTCCGCTTTCGAGAGTATCATGCAGTGCAGCACTTATAGTATCATGTCGTAAATCAGGTGGTGTGCTTCCATATCACTAGTCGCACGGGCCACTCCCAATCCAAGGCTCAGGCCCACACACCGCCGCGAATCGAACCGGCGCCCTTCAGCAAAACAGCCTAGGTTGACACCGACAAGACCACACAACAGTGTGCCATACCATATTCTTGATCGAGTCCCTTGTGGTAAATGGGAGAAGGCTTTGCGAGATAGAGTAGCGTAGCATAAGGCTCGAGTTGGGTTGTGATATGTGTATCCTGCTGGCCTTATTCCCACCTTCGAGTTCCCCTCCCCAACGAAACCCGCAGACGCAGACGCTGTACTTGTGAAAATCTTACCCTATTATCCTCCTTACCTTCTTGGATCGACTTGGCTTGGGCTTTCTGTGGTCCCTTTCCGGCTTTGTTGTGTAGGGCGTGGTGAAGCTTTACGTTATTGGTATGATACGCTATCATAATCTCATAGCTAGAATTGTTTGGAGCCCCAAGGGTAATTTAGGGAAGGAGGAGGAGGAAAGTACATTAAATCATTACAACGGAGTATATATATATATATACTATAATATTATGTGTGTATATACAGTGGACTAGTCGGCCTTTATTCAACTGCTCTACCCTACTTCATTTCACTCTACAGCACTCGAGTAATACGGTAGGGCACCCTGTGGCTTGCCGTCTGCTTTTGCACTGTGATCAGTGCATGCTGTTTGGTGAAATGTTCCACTAGTTTGAGTGCTATAATTGGTCGTTCATCGAGTCTTATCGGTGGAGCCATTCCTTCACTTCGTCCCTTTCCTGGCCTCTTTTCCCCCAAACTACTTTCCGTTTTTGAACCTTTTCTCCCTCCCCCGCCAACCAGAGCCGCCCAAATAGAGGTCGTGTCACCTATCACTTTCCTCGCATTCTGTCTCCCGAAAAAGGGTCCCCTTCCCCTCCTCCCCCTCCTTGCTTTTTTGTCTGCTGTCGCACGGTACTTGATTCCCTTCTTCTCCCTGCCCTGTGCTCAAGTACTCGAGTACTCGAGTATTGCCCTCCCGTGACGCCCTGCCTTCTCACCCACCACTCCCACCCACACACCATATACTAGAGCAGGCGGAACGAGCAGAGTGTTGTACGGTACACGTACCGTGGTGTGCGGGTACTGGACCCTGCCGGGCTCACGCAGACCATATTTGTTTAAAGAAATATCTACCTGCCCCTCCTCATCTCGTTCCCTTCTCTCTCTCTCCCCCCCCCAAATCTCTTCTCAAAAATCATCACCACCATCGATAACTCTTTCTCGCTTTCACCATGGCTTTCCGATCCCCAGCAACCACCCGCCGTCACTTGACCTTGCAATCCATCCCCACTCATGATGATGACCAACGCCGGCTGGATAGCCCCTCGCTTCTCGGGTCCCCCGCTGTCTCCCACCCACCCACTATCGAGGCTGACGCCGACGAGTGGGTGGTTTTCTCACCCTCCAGTGTTGGCGGAACAACGACCCCGGTAACCGGAACGCATGCTTTATCCCGGGCTAGCGACCTCCTGAGTGTCGGGTCGGTTTATTCCCCGAGGGTGATACGACGGGGGTTCTCCGGGGATCTCACTGATCTGGAGGATGGGGTGGGATTTGAGGAGGAGGAGGAGGAGGAGGAAGAGGAAGAGGAAGAGGAGGAAGAGCCCTACGAAACTGAGACTGATTCTTTACAACCCTTTCGGGATTTGGGTAACGAGGGACCAGTTATGCTCCCTATGCATGACGGGCTCGGAACCTTCCCGCCTTCCACCGGGGTGACCTCGGGCTTGAGAAGTTTGGAAGAGCCATTGAGGATCGTGGCTGAAGCTGCTGGGGGAAAAGGCATGTCTGATGACATCAATGTCAGGATACAGAAATGGCAGGAGGAGCAACGACAGGCATTACTAGACGAGATCCAGAGAGCTAGCCGGGGGAAGGCCTCACTTTTCAGTGGTTCCATACGAGGCGGTAACCTTAAAGACGAGGACGAAGCATCCATGAACATCCAAGCTTCGGAGACCGAAGCCGAAGAGGCCGAGAAACACACTGCTAGGTCTACGCCTACTCAGAGCAACAGTGGTGCCTCGACGGTAGCAACCCATGGCGGCGCACACGAGGAAACGCTATGGAGGAGAATCACGAGGAGGTTCATAAGGGATATCATGGGCATAGATGATGACCTGCTGCAAGTGATTTTCGGGGAGGCATTACCAGAAGAAGCGAGGACTTCTTTTTTAGAGCAAGGAGCCCGACTGGGGTCGGAAGCGGAAGAGAGGCTGTTGAATCGGATAGCGAGGGAGCTTGGAGTTATGGTCAATCAATATACTCTCCACCCCGCGCCTGACGGGCAAGCGTTTAGTACTATTGCGGGGAAGGTCAAGCCTCGTGACGAAGATAATAGCGACGGAGTTAGAACTCCTCAACCACCTCCACCTGCGCCCGCCCAACAATACCAACAAAAAGGCCCCACGTTGATTCCACAACCCCGCCCCCGTCCCCAGTCAACAGCCTCTACTTCCCCAATCCCGCACTACCGATTCGCCCCAACACTTCCCCCCCTCCAACAATCCCCCCACCACCCAACACTCTGGAACATTGAGGCATCGCTGCTGGAGGAGAAAGCTGCGAAAGCCGAAGCCGCCAAACGCAAGGAATACTGGGAGCAAGAACTCGGCGTTTGCGTCTTCTTTTCCTTTCTAAAGTCTCGCTTTTCTTCACGTCCCTCCTCCTCTTCCGCTCCTGCAAGTACCATCTCGAACGAGTCTGTTGCGAGGATCAAACATCCACTCGTCCCGAGGCCGAGGGTTGTCCACCAAAGTAGGAGGCCGGTGGGAGGAGCAGGAGGAGGTGCGGGGAGTTCACGGAGTAGAGGGTTCTATTGGGATGTTTCCAGTAGTGTGGGTAGTGGGAAGAGTTCTTGTGTTGGGACGGGAGTTTGGGGGGCTGTATAGAGCTTGTTTTTCTGGTTTGGATTCTTGGCTGTGGGAGGTTTGTGTGCTCTTTCGTACTTTTATTTTCGGTCTTTTCGTTGTTGGTCATCGCTATTACTTGCTGCTCTCTATTCAAGTTGTTTGTTGGCGTGCTTGGTGTTTTATTGTTGTTTTGTTTTCATTTTTTATCTTATTTTCCCTTCTCATTTTTATCACTCGGTCCGACTTGGTTACGAATTTGGTGTACTTTCATTGCTTTTTTTCTGGTTCTCCTCTTCTCGGCATGTATGATGGTGGGTGCCGCTCGGGAGCATGTCCTTCCTTTTTCTTCTTCTTCTCTGCCTCCCTTGTCCGGGGAACAGTTGCGAATAGCAGCATGCTCGTTGCAAATGTGCACATCGTACAGCACTGTAGCGGGGGGTTGGGTTTTAGCAAATGCTCCTTTCCACATATATTGTTATACGATACATGGCAGGGTACAGCGATAGACTTGCCTTACCATTCCTTAGTTACGATAGAAGTACCTTTTCGGCGAGTTCTGGTCCTGCCTTTCCTTGCCTCGTCTTGTCATATCATCCTGCTTCTTTTCCCTTCCCTTGTCATTTGTTCTAGATGGCGGATTGCAGAGGTGCTGGGTAACTATGTCGTTATCATTTTTCACATTTTTCCACTTTTTCCCCTTCCCCCACCCCCTCTTTTTTGCATATATGCTAAGTTTGGTAGTTAGTGAGGGGTTTATTGAGTTACCGTTGGGATCCGTTGATGCTACTCGGGAGGCTATGGGGGGATGGTTTGCTGGAGGGTTACCGGTGGTTGGACTGCTGGCGCTTCTGGGTACTCGAGTAATGTCTTGGTTCTGTGGGTTGACTGGCTGGCTAGCTACCATACTTTATTGGGTGTGATTTAGGGTGGGATTGCTTTGGTAATGGAAGGTTGTGGGGATGTTGCAGTTGTCCAGGAGCATGTACTGTACTGTATGGTACTTGTATGTACTCGAGTGCAAGATGGGCCTCCTGTGATACGTCTTATTGCAACGGCACTTTGCCTGAAACCCATGGTTCGAGCTCCGAGTGCTGTCCTGTACTCGAGCAACGTTACTGTTTAGCAGTCAAAATGCTCAATCAATCATTTCCACTCGCAATAGCCTAAATCGCCCCAGCGCCATTATGATGCAGCAACCTCACCTCACTTTATTCCTCCACTACGGTGAATCGAAGGTGATAATCCACTGCCGTGACCCGGACACGGCAGGACATCCCATCTCCACCATATCACCCAAAACCCCAACTTTCACCCGAAACACACCAACCAACCACAATGATCAAGACGACCAAATCAGCTCATCTCAAATCCACGAAAATATCCCCCACCGTGTACGAAAAAAACCCATCACATTGGCACTTTTTACATATACACACGGACTCCACGGGGAAATGAATAAAACGGAGGAAAGTGTAAAACCCATCCATCCACCCACCCATCCATATATCCATATATCCAACCAACCGACCACGCAGTGCACGATCAAGCTCTCGAAGAATTAACCAGGGTAATAAATAAAAAATTAAAATTAAAATCTGTATGATAATATTATGATATATGTAGGAAAGGGTTTGTATTTTTCTTCTCACCTTTTTCCTATAATATTATATTATTATTATTATTATTATACAAGTGATATTATTTAATGGTAGTTACATTGAAATTCCTATTCACTCGGTGAAAAAAAGAAAAAAAAAGTGATGTGAGTTGCCACTCTTTTACTTGTATTCTACGATAGTATGAATGTGTCGAGGGGTACGATATGATACTTGTTTAATATTAAATAATTTGCGGTGTGAATGGGGATGTTGGTGGAATTCGGGTGGGGTGTTTGTATTGTATTGTATTGTATTGTATTGTATTGTATTGTATTGTATTGTATTGTATTGTATTGTATTGTATTGTATTGCTAGATATGATGATGTTGTCATGTTATGATACGAGTATCGCAGAGTGCGGTGGGTGGAGTAGAGTAGAGTAGAGTAGAGTACGGTAGAGTGGTCTAGGTCGGTTATGTACGTTTGTTGAAAGGTGGTTTGTTTTTATTTTTATTTTTATTTTTGACCGCGGTTGCTTGGGTTACTGCACTGCAGTGGCGTTGTTGCTTGATTGCTTGGGAAATGGGAAACTGGAGGTGGTTGTGGTCGTGGTGGGGGTTGAAGGTGATGTGGACTAACTTACCTAGATTACTGTACCAGTGAGTCTACTTACACCACTGTCCCTGTCATGTGCACCTGGGTGGGGGTCATGGGTGTTATTTCATGATAATAATAATAATAATATCATCATCATCCCTTGAAGCGAGCGGCGGAATCGTAGAGTGATTGATCAACCATGCAGGTATATTCGCAATCACGAACCCATCTTCTCATATTCCGTCCCGAGAATACTGTATTCCCATTTCCCGCTAGTGCAGGTCTCATCTAACTTATTGCAAACACACAAAGTTTGACACAAGAGGAAAAACTGAAGTTACATGGACGAAACGAAATCAAGCCATGGGGTGAGATAGGAAAATGAAAAGAAGCTCGTTCTATCACGTCCCTGTTTTCCGCCTATAATTCCGCCGGTATCGATCCGCCCAACTCATACGCGTACCCATACAAATCGTTCATAATATCATCGAGAATCATATCGCACCTGCACACCATGCCTCCCCCGTCGACGCCCTTGCGTCGCACAGATGAGCTATCATAACAAAAGCTAGCCAAAGCCCCCATACCATGTTCCTTTTTTCTTTCTCTTCCTCCAAACGCCAAGACATCTCAAAGAGAAAGCGGGAAAGAGGAACAGAGAGAGAAAAATAATGAAGCAGATTGGATTGGAGGGGAGCTGTAATGAGTTTGCAAGGAAAAAAACAATAGGAAAAACAGGTACCCAACAAAACTTTGCATCCCAAGGCTACCAAGCCAATGTTATTCTCTTTTCATTTTTTGGTTGCAATAATCTCGCCAAGTAATTAACTTCTATTGCATTTTCCCCTTCAACAAGCCCATATTCCCACGGTTCCGTTTCGCCTGCCTTGTGCCAGGTATCCGTCGTTGACTCTGACCCTGTCCACAATTGCGGCATCGACACCTACGGCTCCGCAGTCCCAGTGGCGGCCGTCGGCCTTGTCATAGATTTTGGCGACGGTTTCGCCAGCTGCTGAGACGATGCGCCGAGAGTCAAATTGCATGCTTGTAATGGAGTTGTCGAATCCAAAGGCGTCAAATATCGAGCCAGTTCGGAGATCCCAAATCTGTGGGGATAAAGTAAGTAGGCAAATCCCTGGAGATAAGGGACAAGGCTTGACAAACCCGGATACTTCGGTCAAGAGATCCAGTAACAAGATGTACATCATCAAACTGGAGACATGTGACTGGTCCAGTATGTCCAACGAGAGACCGATGTACTTGTCCGCTTCTCACTGATTGCGGGTTGTCGAGTCAGCATTTCCCTTTACGATACTCGCACGAAACAATCCGACTCAGTAAACCTACAGTCCCACAACCTGACCATTCCGTCCGCAGTTCCACAAGCAAGAGCGGCATCGAAGCATTGCAGCGCGCCAACAAAGTCCCCCTCGAGGCCACTAACACCGCCTGCGCTCCTTGCTCCGTTTCTCCATTTACCCTCATCCATATTGCTCTGAGCCGCAGCCCAGAGCACGTCCAATGTCTGGACACACCTCCCCTTGACGAGATCCCACTGTCTCAAGGTCTTATCCGCACTACCAGAAACCAGTGTGTCACCCTGGAAATAGAGAGCAGTAACCTCGTCAACATGAGAATCAAGAGAAAAAACATAGCATTCGGATAACGACGGGAGAGTAAATTCTTGAACCAATGGCAGGGCTTCACTTTCAGCCTCATCTTCATCCTCATGGGTGGAGGAAGCGGAGGAAGCGCGTTTGTTAATCGATGAACTTGTAGACGGAGGAGTAAACTTGTAACTTTCTGCGCGAGACAAATCCCAAAGACGGATAGATGCATCCACAGATCCAGTAGCAACCATATTGTCATCAACCTGCAGGCATCTCACGGAGGCTTGATGGCCCTCAAGCAGCCCCATGCATCGCCCAGTGTTCATGTCCCAAACCCTTACGGTATCGTCAAATGCAGCTGTTACCAATGTGCCGAAAGGCACATCAAAATCCAAACTTGTAATGCTATCCGCATGCGTCTGGATTTCCCTGATATTCTGACCGGGCTCCAAATGTTCGTGAAGAACGGGCATTGATATGCGGCGAGATGATTTCCGTTTCCGTGACTTGGGCGCGCTGAGTTTACCATATACAGATTCGGACATAAAAGTAGAATCTTCGGAACGGTTGTCAGATTCAGGGTCAGTGGAATGAGGATTTTCCTCGTCGAGCTCTTCTTGGAGGTCTTCGATTTTATTTTCTAGAACCAATACTGTGCGCGAAGTTAGCAACGAATGATAGCAAGTATATTATTCTTACTAATATCGCACTGTGCTATTTTCTTGGGGGAGGGTCGTAAAATACTCTCGTGCTCTGCTTCTGCTTCTTCCTGCTCCAATTTTGCCAATCGGTCCAGGACGATGTTCCGCATTTGATTCAAGTTTGATATCTTCATATCTATCTCCCTAATTTCCGATGATGCCATATTTTTCCTGATACTCAACATCTCTAGTTGTCGTGCCATAGTGGACTTTTCACGCTTGAGATTTCCGAGGGGTGTGTCAGGTTCGCCTCCGTTGGCGCCTTCCAAAAGCTTGCTCTTGGAACCTTTGCGCAGGTTGTTCTTTCCCACTTTCTGGTGCTCCTCAGGCATCGAGGCCTGAAAGCCCTGGAAGAGGGAATAGGAATTTTCATTATCAGGGATGTTCCTGAGCAGTTCATCTGGTAAATATGTTAACGCTCGATATTGTATCTCAGCGGTAGACAGTTTCGACCGCACAAGCTCTGTTGGTGAACGTTTGTTAAATGAAAATACGCGACGCTGGAGAGAGGGGCGATGCGATAACTGTTTGGAGATATCTGACATTGCGGCGGTATAGTGTTGAGGTGGAGCAGCTGGATCTGTGAAGAGAGTTCCAGCAGTTGCAGTGACAGTACGGCCAAAAGCTGAGATGTTTGGACCCTAAAATCCCAGGAGAAATGACAGAAGGTTAGAGAGTTAGACAATTATCGGCTAAGCTAAGAAATGAAATCTCAGTCAGGAGTGGGGGATGAGGGAGAAATAACTAACTGCAACACTGGTCAATGCATTACTTATAATTGTTGCGTCACCCTCTTCGGTTCTAGGACGGTCCACTGTTGAAGGGGAACTGCCATGACCGGTATTAGAGGCCATGACATTCCAAGAGAGAGGCGGCGGTGACTCGGGGCGATTGAAACAATGCAGTGGGCAGACCGCAGGTTAAGAGAGGAAGAAATGTATTGAGGAAAATATGTATAGGGGGCCCACTGTCGCGGTTGAGATGAATCTGAATGGTGGGATAGAGAGGATATTCGGGTACAGGACAAGTACCGCAGTCAAAGATAGAAGGGAATCTTTTGGGGTTGAGGTCACCCCTCCGCCAAAAATTTCAATAGCCTGAGGCTGGTGAGGAGAATGCTCTGTGGCGTAAATATACTAAAATGTGGCTAACCAAGGCCCTTACCCTCGGTCAGACAACTCACTCGTGCAGTCAGCTAAGGAGTCAATTTCGATTGTCCTTCCAATCAACCATCAATACACTGTGCCAATAGTATTTTGTCCTTCCTAAAGGAAACAAACTCCTCAGATCGGCTTTTCTCGGCTGCATCCCACTATCATTGCATCCCTCATTATGGCGTGTTGACCGGCTTTCCCAATCTCACTGCCATTATATATTGACTCCAAAAGCAGTGAACATGAACACCCATGCCGGTCGGATATACAGTAAGTTATACTTCCTCCTCACAAAATAACACAAATCAATTCAAGATATTTCTTCTATTTCCGTGATTGTTATGGATTGCGATGTCCTGCCATCTGCTCGGTCCAAGTCTAAACGGCGACAACTGCCATCAAGAGAGAGGGTCAACACGATCAGAATGGATAATTTAAGTGTGGCAACTATTTTGGCGAGATCCAATACTTGCACATGATGCCATGTTAGAGTCTGGCCTGGTCAACATTACCAAATATTCCTGCTCGCACTTTATTCACCCTCACAACCACCACCACCACCACCACCAGAGATCTAGCGCTTTAAGTTTGATTCTGTGCACATATTGAACCATTCTCCAGTAGTGCGTGCGTGCAAGTCCTCGCACTTCCTCACACTTATGGTTGTGCTTGGATTGGCGATCCCATAGTTGATATATTTGATGGAACTCACACTCACAGTCTGTTTCCGTAACCCTAACCCATGGTGTTGCCGTGGCAACTGGAGTGCGTTCTGTTCGCTGTTGCAAAAGCTCACTCAATATTATCTCCCATACTTTTATATCTCCCTCAACTGTGATTCCTTAGGCTCCCTCAGATTTCCCCACTGATATATCAAAGAATGTCATATGCATACCTTGCCACTTGGTAGCTACTGGTAGTGGCTTTAGCTACAGGTCGCTAATGTTATTTGGAAATCTCAGCAGCTCCTCTCACACTCTAATGCTAAACCAATGGAGCTAGCTAAAATGATTGTTCAAGTCTTTTGGAGTTATCATATAAAACTGTGATACTCGCGATAAATGAGTATGAGCGTGGGCGCATTACCTAATCTCAACCAGATACTGAGGCGAAGCACCGCAGGTAAAGGCTGGTCAACTCCTCCCGAAAAGCGTGTCCCCAGCAATAACCACCGCCCCAATCCAGCACCAATCCCGAAACAAAGGAAGCAGGCTCCGAGCCATCTGAGACCATAGCACAACATAATAACAAAGGAAGAAGAGAAAGAAAAACCCCTATCAAAAGGCTCCTAGTGGCTGTAAATTCAAAACCCACAGATCAGGACGATATCAATAAATGACGGATAAACGCATCAAAACCTTCACATACTGGTACCACAGCATAGCCATCTAGGAATGGGTGTTGTGCAAGGGCCTCTCTACAAGATTAGTGTGTAACCTAAGGTCGATATTCCGCACAATATAATGGATGCTACTCGTACTTGTACATCTATTGACCTTACAGCCCACGGATCCTGGGTAGCAGAATCAAGCAATATGATCCTATAAAGCAGTAATGACACTGTATCCGCCATTGTTGGATAATAGTCGGAGCATCGGCAGCCAGGGCCTTCCAACAGAAAGTAAACTATTGTCCTAGAGCAGCTTTCACAATCCCCTTAGGGGCGGAGAGCCCTAGCAGGGAAGGTATCCACCACATTGGCTATTATAGGTAGCACCTAAGGTCGCAGGAAACAACTATCAGTGCCATCGCGTTCTGAAGAGGGCAGTGCTCCGGCATTGTCCATGGGGTCGGGATAAGAGTGCGGAAATATCAGCCTACCCCCGAGGGACAAACAATAAATCAGCCGTTCAAACACAATAAACTACCGTATTCAACAAATAGCTTGTATGAGTGCCCCTTTCGTTCCAGCAGGAGTGAGTTTCTGCTGCACAGGATACTGGGCCCTCGCCGAAGTGCTCCCACTTGTAGCGTCTACAAGTGTCGGTCAGCTGGATGTGTAGTATAGCCAGTGCTCTCAAGAGGTCATTGCAGTACCGGTAGTCATGGGAAAGTATCCCAGGCACTGCTTCGCTCTGTGAGCTCTCGATCTGTGGTTTTATCAACGAAAACAGTGCTCTTGGCTGGCATCAGCAGTGCAAGTTCAAACATCTCAAAACATTTGGTCATGAAGTGGGGAAATGGTGAGAAGGAGCGCCCACGGCGACAGCAGTGTAAACCAGTGGGGGAGGGGTCAGCGGGGGCTGAGGTTTTGCATGCTCAACATACACGGTCCGATTCTGGTATGGCTGTTTTGAAGCAGCCCAAAATGCTGTGCATAATTTCATGTGTCTTTTCCCAAAACAGCACAACAATTCCTCGGCGTTACAATCTCCTTAGATTTGCTGAATCATCATTAGACTGTGCGAGTACTAGTATGATAAGTTACTAGAAATTTTGTCCTTTATCCCCCGTTGTTTACTTCCCTGGAAATGAAAGACAGCTCAATATTCATACCTCACCATAATCCCAACCCAGCCCAATTGTACAAGTATGGACCAAGGATTGAAACACAATCATACACGCTGTGAGGGCTCAGTTGGATACTTTTCAGGATAAAGAAGCGACTGATTCCTAACTAGGATGCTATAGTTATTTCTCCCCCTTTTCCCGAGGCTTGTGTGGTTGAATGGGAAAGAAGGCACCCTTGACTATTTTGAATCCTGCAAAGCTTGTTGTGGATCTACCCCCAGTGTTTCCAGGCCACGGTTTTGACACTGCATGTTGCGGGAGCATACCGGGGGGGGG
>QFET01009114.1:0-18366 GCA_003316355.1 Tuber calosporum | reverse complement strand
TTTGAAGAAATATTTAGAATTTTTAATAATTTTTTGAGAGTGTTTTCTTGCTTGGAAGCGGAAATATTATTTTCTTGGCAGTGGTGAAACCTTGTGTTTTTTTGCTGGCATAAAAAAACGTTGCTGGTATTCTATAGGGAGGGCCCAAGATCGGCTGGTATAGAATAGGTTTTCTCCACTGAAGGGTGTTCTCCGGGAGTCGCCGAGGGCACGGATATTCATCACCGGGAGGCCTCAGGTTGAGGCCAATATTATCAGATATTTCGCCACCGCAGCTACGGTACCAATCAGTCCTAGCACGCACGACATAAAAAGGTATTTGGAGAAGAAGTTAGGGATGGACCCCACGCCCGACGCGATGTCCGATGGTTTGCGAGCAGATATCCTAAGAATTGTTCACGAAAAACTCTCTGAAATGTGTGTAGGAGCATCTATGGTTCCCACTCCATGCATGATTTTATATTGGCTAACGGTGGTCAATAGATTCCTTCTTGTTTCACTAAACATTGGCGCCATCCTGGAAGAAGTTACCATCTCCGAGAGGAGAAAAAAGTTGAACGAGGTGACCAAGGGCAATCATTTGGGGGGCGCATACACGACAACCATATCACGAATGAAGGCGCAGGCGGGGAGTAGATCCAGACTCGGAATGGAAGCCCTGATGTGGGTATCGAACTCCGAGCGACCATTACGCGCTAGCGAGCTATGCCATGCTCTAGGAGTAAAGATAGGATCCCATGATCTGGACGGTGAAAATATTCCTACAGTTCGAACACTCCTAGCGTGCTCTCTGGGGCTTATCACGGTTGACGCCTCCTCTTCCACCGCCCGGCTGGTCCACCTCAGTCTGCGAGAGTTTTTATCCAATAATCCGAGCCTTTTCCAAAGCTCACACTCGATGATGGCAGAGGTTTGTTTGACGTACCTCAATTTTCAGTGTGTCCGGGAACTTTCGCCCACCCTTAGTTCGGCGCCGGCGACAGTCCCCCTTGTCGGATATGCTTCTAGCTACTGGGGAAAGCACATGAGAAGGGAGAAGACAGACAGTGTGAGCCGGCTTGCGCTGGGGCTTTTGAATGAATTCGAAAAGCATATATCTTCCCGGCTGCTCTTGCTACATTGCCGTGAGAACGAGCTCTGGTGGGAGTAGGGGGCCGATGGGAGGGCGGGCCCAGAGGGCTTTATCGGGCTACATGGGGCGGCATATCTCGGGATTGTGGAAGCGGTTGCTGCGCTATTGGCGATGAAGGAATTGGACATTAACGCAACAGATAATATGGGTAGAACGGTGTTCGCCTGGGCAGCTATAGGAGGTCACGAGGATGTAGTAAAGCTGTTGTTGGAACGGGAGGATACCGATCCCAATACTGTAGACACCGGGTGCGGCCGAACGCCACTCTTGTGGGCTGCGGAGAGCGGGCATGAAGGAGTAACAAGGTTGCTATTGGAACAAGAGGACACTAATCCTAACACTGCAGACACCATATTTGGCCGAACGCCACTCGTGTGGGCTGCGGAGGACGGGCGTGAGGGAGTAGTAAAGCTACTCTTGGAACAAGCAGAGACTAATCCCAACACCGCAGACACCATATTTGGCCGAACCCCACTCGTGTGGGCGGCGAAGAGCGCGCATGGAGGAGTAGTAAAGTTGCTCTTGGAACGAAAGGATACCAACCCCAACACTGCAGACACCCGATTTGGTCGTACGCCACTCTCGTGGGCAGCTATAGGAGGTCATGAGGGAGTAGTAAAGATGCTATTGGAGCGAGAGGACACGAACCCCAACACTGCAGACACCCAACGCAGCCGAACGCCACTCCTGTGGGCTGTGGAGGGCGGGCATGAGGGAGTAGTAAAGTTGCTATTGGAACGAGAGAACACCAATCCCAACACTGCAGACACCAGATACCGTCGAACGCCACTCCTGTGGGCTGCGAAGAGCGGGAATGAAGGAGTAGCAAAGTTGCTATTGGAACGAGTGGACACCAATCCCAACTCTGTGGACACTGGATCTGGACAAACACCACTCATGCGCGCTGCGGAGTGTGGGTATCAGGGAATTGTAAAGTTGCTATTGGCACGCGAAGATATCAACCCCAACACTCCAGACACTATATCCGGCCGAACCCCACTCGTTTGGGCTGCGGGAAGCGGGCATGAGGGTGTAGTAAAGCTCCTTTTGGAGCAAGAGGATATCAATCCCAACACTGCAGATGCGCGATTCGGTCAAACGCCACTCTCGTGGGCCGCAGAATGGGGCCACGAGGGAGTGGTAAAGTTGTTATTGGAACGAGACGATGTGAATCCCGACATACTAGACATCAGCGAGCAAACAGCCCTCGAACAAGCTGCGTCCTGGGGACATTCCGGGGTTGTAGAGTTGCTCTCCGCACCTAGGCCCTCCCCCCCCCGTCCCAGCCGGCATCGACGAAGTCCTAGAGCGCCCATCAGCTGACCCCTCCGACTAACTTCAATTCCCCTTCCGGTCTATCCCGTTGGTTTGCCTCCAACCAGCCAAGCCCCTTTCCACCTTCCTCCTCGGAACGGCGATTGGCCCCTCCATGATATTTTCCGTTTTAATTCTCTTCATATATTTTCTCGCTGCCATCAGTCCTTCCCTATTTCCCATTTTGTTTCTATTATATCGTTGATAATAGCTGTATTATACATGCGCAGTGGGCGCGGACAAAGTCAGATATATGAACATGAGTTCAGGTACAAGTGGGAATGGAAATTCATGTTTATGGCGCATAGTCTATACTTTCCTCTTTTTATTCCCTTCTCCCACCTGTAATTACAGCACCATTTATCTCCTTTCATTAGACAATTCGTCGATTCTGTACTATATCCTATCGAACGAGGTATCCCGGGGGACCTAATACCAACTAATGAGAATCACGATATATCTTTTTCCCTCCTCCCCAAGCCTCACTCCCACCCAGCCACCACGAGGCACCCCTAGTAAGCCAGGCGTAACCCAACGGCGAAAGGGAAAACCAAAATACATCAAGAGCGGGATCGACAGCCCCCCGGCTTTATTGAGGATACGGGAGCAAGCTTCTCCGAAACAAGATTTTTCATTTCTTTCGCCGACACTATAAAGCGCACTATGATATGTAGACAAAGGACCGAATCGACAACTAATTTAGTAAGGAACCAAAAATAACAATCAACACTAGATCAATACTACGTAGAGAGTGAGGGGTTACCTACTTTGCCGGTGCGAAGCGCATTCATATGAGATGTCAGATATAGCGAAATGGGGGGCAAGAGCCAAACTACCGCTGCATGTCTCATGTCTATCCGTTGCGGTAGGCGTGTGGGGTGTTTTACGGTGGTGATCGGGTGGGTTCGGATCGGTTCCCGTCCCCGCCAGGTGACCGTAGATGGCCGCTCAGTGTAAGGGGGCTTTACCGGGAAATCGCTTGGGTTCGTCTTCTATTTCCCTCAAGGCAATTGCGACTGTCAAGGCTGAGTAGAGCTACGCAGTGAGCACTGGCGCTCCTTGAGCAAATATTATTATTATTATTATTATTCCCAGTGTGGGAGTCGCGGTAGCAGGAGCATCGCTGATGTGAATGTCAAAGGGGCCGTGTATACCGTAAGCCAAGGCCCATGAACTGACCCAGTGCGGGGCCCTCGATTTTAGACGGGCAGCAGGGAAAAGACGATTGGTGTAATGAGACTTGTAGAGTTTGGAAATTCGACATTCATTTCTTCCTAGACTATCGGTAAAAACGAGTGAATCACACATCTCTCTCAGGCGGTGCACGTTCTCATGTTCTCATGAAAAGCAAAGGAATGGCATACGGTATCCAATGCCGACTCCCGTAGCCCTTCCGCAACGGATCGATCAAGACATCGCTGTATGCCTGAGCACGCCGAGCAGCACAGAAACTTCCATCACTCGACAAGCTGAAAGTTGAGGTACGCCAATGAAATTTCAGCCATTGCCCAACTGGCCCAAGTGAGGAGGAGGAGATGAGTGCAGATATATTCCCGCAGGGTACGAGCGAAGTGGGTAACATGGGCGGCCGACACCTGGCAACAAGCCCAAGGCAAGATCTCAAAAGGGTTTGAATTGATGGGGCATCTTGACGCTTGATGCTAGGCACATGCTCTAGGGGAACTCAGTTACGTGCGAGACTTGGGCGGAGTAAGGTGCTACCCGCCGATATCCTCCACATGGGCGCTGGTGATAATGAGAGCGTGGGTGTGTGTTGCTACAGTGTGCTTCAAGAGTGTTGGGCTTTGGCACTGGGGTGGGGATCTGGTGCTGGCCGTAGGTGGGGATGAGTCCTCGGGAAAGCGAGCTTGGGTATATGGGTGGTAGCGGGGTGGAGGCGTATCCGGTTGTGGTTGCTGGGTACGATAGGTGATAGAGTGACCGAGGATGCGGCAATCAAGAAGCCGTCAAACCGTCCTAACTCAGGAAATGCATAGTAGGCGCGTGCATTCGGTACTCGAGTATTGGGTGGTTTATAGGTGCTTTCTCCTTTCGCCGTGCATCCCCAGCTACCCCGAGCATAGCGTTATTTCCAGCGAATCTGGTACCTCTAATTTTGTCTCTGGGGGTTTGAGGCCCTTTGTTTGTGGCTTTACTGTTGGTGGCAGTTAGTTCCCCTGCTAGTAACAGTTTCCGAATGCCAGACCCGTTTGTAGTAGTAATGGAATATAACTGTGCCTCGAAGACTCGCGCTCCTTCGTCGGTGGGTGCTAAATCAAAAATTTCGCTCCGGACTGGTTTGCCACCGGTGCCGCGGAGTGTCGTTGATATAACCTACCCACCGTTAGTCTACACTCGGTTTCGAATGCTCAGGAGTGAGTTGGGTACGCAGTTCACTCTATTCAACAATCTCTGTAACACACTCTTTCTCACCACCAGATGTGGCGGGGTGTATCCACACCTCCTTTTCGAACACGACCTTTCATTCGCGTCTTTAAAGTTGCTTTGGGCTCTGACGCAAGGTCGTCCGTCTCTTTACCCACGCTGGTGATTTCTCACCAGGTCAGAGGTACTGGTTGGGTTGTTCGGGCTGCGCCCTGCAACCTTGGGGAGGAAGCAGGCGGGTGGCCCATGTGGATTATTGGGAGGAGGGGAAGAGGAGGACTGTGTTATCCACTAATATGGTTGATGGTCCGCATACCGAGATTCTCCGTGGAGCTAGAGGCGTGGAGGAACTTGTTGCTGGATGACTGGCGAGTTGGAGGATGATCTCTAGAAATGCTCGTGTCTTCCCAGTTCCCAGGGGCCCATGCACAAATGCTACACAAATACTGTAATAATGACCGCCCATTTGTCTTGTGAAGAAACTACAACAGCCTGCTAACCGCCTTACTCGCAATCGCAAATCTAACAGCCTGCTTCTAGTTATGGTCCAACCCCCCCGCCAAACCAGTTCACCTTCATCCCCCCGTACCCTTCCCCAATCTCCCTTCCAGCCCCCCTCCCAGACAGGATATCCACCAGCCCAGTTGTATTACCCCTCTCCCCCAAAATCCTCAGAAACCCCATAGCCTGCTTCATTCTTTTCAACGTAACTTCGTTTGCAACCTTCATAACCTACAACCTCTTCCTAGTCCAATCGTATCAGCCTCATCCCTGTAGCCTGGGGGGCGTAGGCTCCCTCCTTCACAGCAGCCGAACCTCCTGGCTGCAGTTCTAGTCGAACTACGCCGGTGGGCGGAGGCCTTTCTGTGGGGTTACGTCCACATCGCGTTCGGCTCAAAGCTCTGGTTACTTTACGGCGAAGACGGGGTATCCTTCAGTAGGAAACAGAACGAGGTTAGCCTAGGCAGGGGTATCATGTTCAGAAGGACAGTAGGGGGTTTAGAATTGGGGCTTGGAGCAAGCGTCTTGCGAAACCTGGCAGCGCTCTGGAGTTTAACGTCAGGTTTGCCTTCGACGTGGTTGGGGCGAGGTGGTATAGGGCCAGGGTTGGGACCTTTGAGCCACGGCTTCAGTTGTCTCTTGACGATGTTCTAAGCCATAATTTCCATCGGAAAACCACCCTGTAACGCAAATTCCTGAAGCTGTGGATATAGTAGTGAGAACCTCTCAGTTTCAAGTATTTGTTCCAGATTCTTCAGGACGCAATGTGATTGCCGAGGATGGGAAAACTTCCACTATCTCTGTCGGATTCGGGTATCATACCGGTATCCTCGCAGCAGCCCATCAACGATTCGCCAACGCCGGTCACGGTAGACGACCGGAGTTTGGATACCGTTTGGCGACCGCATTCGACAGGCAGGTCCCAGGATCACATCCATTAATCGAGCAAATTGACAATTAAAGTTCTTGCAATAGCATGATAGGACAATATACCCCTTTCTCCGTTTGAGTTGATGGGCATGTTTACTAAGCAATCAACGTGAATCCCGCTTTTTTGTCCTTTCCATCCAGTTCACCACAACCGGTGACTGGCCAAACCCAAACGAGAGACCAACTACATCACCCAACTCATAGGGCGGCATAGAGTAACCCCCAAGAAATACCTTTTCTCTTGATCACTATTTACCGAGCAATAGGGGGGTAAAGAGAGTTGATGTTGGGATCGGTGTCCCTTGGGCCGTGAGAAAAAAGTAAAATTCGTTACCAGCTAACTTACGCTAGTCCGAAAAGGTCCACTTTGTCGTGAGTGATACCAAATGACGCCGATCATTCTCGAGAAGGTGAGCAAGCAGGCCGATCAGACTATCGTAGGCGATACTCAACAGTCAAATACGATTGATCGGTAATAAAGCAATGCAAGATATATACAAAAAGGATAGCATATTCCATGCCACCGTGACAACCCATCGTCGATGCCATCAAAGTTACCCAAGTGCCGGTATCATTCAACGCCGAACAGAGATTCAACCAATCACCGCACCAACCGCAAGGGCCTTCAGGCGCACGTAGGTTCATATAAAGCTTTCATCCAAACCTTGTCCCGAAATCAGAATGGATAAAACACCATTGACTAACCGTCTATCGCAAGGGCCGAGAATCCCAGGGAATCGTAAGTTTTTACCCTTGGTGACTTTTTATTTTAATGTTAAAGTGTCTATCGGACTAGTTCTCTCCGACTGGTCTGCCACGTTGTGCAAACTTGGAGAGGACTTGCTATGGTAGACACTCCCTGGTGTACGGGATATATTAAAGTCTGTCGTTTCGAGATGTTTTATGTCTGATGCCAAACAATTCGCACAGAGAGGAAATCCACATCTCAGCCTCATGCAACCATAGCGTGTTGGTGGTGTCCTTATCCCTTTCTACTTCGTTCCCCGTAGGGGTGCGGGAAGGGTGCTCCGTGGGGTGGGAAGCCAGAGTCTCCCTTACCGACGTAGCCGTGCAAGAGGTATCGTACGGTGGACCACCTCTAAATCTATCCCGAGATGCGGTTTGGGCTGTGTTGAGCGAGGGCAGGGGTAGAAGGTAGAAATCGTGGTGGGATATCTTCGAGGTGGAAGCTGGAATTTTTTAAAAGTAGTCTCTAGGCAACAAAAGGAGTTTAGATTCTTGTCACTTGGGGGAGTCTGATAAAGGACTTCAAGACACCTTGTTCTCCAGTCTGACAACCCAAATAGCGCCTGACGCGATATCAAAGGAGGGGATAGGATAAATGGGAAAGCTCGGCAGAAAAGGAGAAAAGTAGATGAGATACTAGTAACAGGTGGCAACTGAAATGCGAACAGCAGATATTTGTGCTCCTCTGGGCACGATATGGCGAACCTACTGCTAAACTAGGAAACCAAGAGCCCTCCGACACAAATCTGCTCTGGGGAGGTCACTAACTTAGGCTTTTCCCTGAGCATCACCTGACACGAATTCCCTGACACACCCGGCGCCGCTTGTTCCCAACTACGACACCACCTCGGGCTCCCTCTTACCCCCGCACCGGTTGGGTCTTGGTCCCTACACCTTATTAGCTCTGGGGCACCATTAGTCAAGGAGGATTGGGATCTCACTAGTTCGCGGTCTGCTCTTCCTCAACCCCAACCCTCGGATATCCCTTGGGTGCTCTGTGGCCACGGTCCAAAGCTAATTCTACACAATCTCTTGAGTTTCCGCTGGGATTTCAATCCAGCTCTCGAGAGAGAGAACAGGATATTCTCGATTTTCAGATAACTCTGTTCGGTTAGCACGTTTGGGGGGTCTTGCTATTATGATATGTCGGTGAGGTTTACCTTTATATCGCCCCGTCCGAGATATCCGACAGAATAGCTATCAGGAATTGAGCGCGGTACACGGCGTTCAAATGTATTGGATGAGGTCCTTGGTGTTTCTGTTCACCCGTCTTGCCAAGGATCTCCTGTTTCTGAGGCCGCATCATACCAACCCAGGTTGTACCTCCACAGGCGGGGGATTATCAACACCTAACCCTCCAGCCGCAGAGACATTCCAGTCCAGTTTGAAAACTAGAAGAACTAATTATATCACGCACGGAGGCCCGTCGGGCTCTATGGTTCATTGGTGCGTAACTCGGAATTGCTGGAAGCCCTGACGACACAACCTAGAAGGCGGGGGGGGGGGCACGACAAACGGAACCGGACAGATGACGAACAGGGATCATCAACGAGTAAAAACCTCTGCTTTCCGCTAGAAATGAACTCGCATTTTTATCCCGCCAATTACCCATCGTGGTCATCCGTGCAAGGGTCATCCATCATGCACCCCATACATCGCCCCACAATAGTTGAAATATTTCCAGTGAGTTTGGAATATGGCCAATTGGTCTATCACAGTGAAACCACCGCTAACTCCACCCTCCCATAATTCCAGGATTCCAATATTTTTATCCCCCTTTAAGTTCTAGGGTTCTATCAGTTACTCTTTCCAGGCTATCATATATATCTCTAAATTCCAGGATTCGTTAGTGTAAAAACAAATTCATACAAGACAGGGTAGTCGACCAGCAAATTATCAAATCATTTCCCCTCAGAGGAGAGAGTGTCTGACAGGTTTTCTGTGAAAATAATAATAATATCCCTACAACACGTGTGAATCAGAAACAGAGTGTGCGCCTATCATGAATTATCACTCATTTCCTTTTTGGCGTCCCCCCTGCGAAGCCGATTCCCTATTTCCCACCCCCTGGAGATGACGGATGTTTCACTGCACATACCAGAATGAGGGAAAGAAAGAAAGAATATCTGATTACTGTACTTGCGCGCAAATCAGGTTCTGGTGCAGAAAAGAAAAAAACCCTACCAATCCAAAATCCAAGGTCTATTGAAACCATAACTTAGTTTGCGTAGCAGGCAGCCTCAAGTCTGTAAAGGATTATAAATAAAAAAAAGGAAAGTCTGTCGAACTTTAGCTCATTGGCCGAAATCACTATGTGTGTTGTCGTGCTCCACAGTACAGTACCGGATCTACGGGGGAGCGCCTCACCTGGCTATCTTGCTTTTTCAGCCTCTTCAAGAGACACATTCAAGGGCCAGAGTGCCTTCCCAAACGAGAAAAGTGCTTAAAGCTGAACAGCCGTTTCGAAACCTTTGCCCGTAGCAGGTTTTTCAATAAATCATACATAAGATTTTGCAATATCATTGTTGGAAGTTGAGCTATGATACCCAAATCTACCTAAATTTATATCGCTACCATAGCAACGATTGGACCAAACCGCCTCCAAGAAGCTCAAGTCGAGAGCGAACGGGAAAGGACTTACTCCGTAATAAGCAACAGAATCCCTCCGTTCAGTTCTCAATCTCCCCTTCGACCGTGTCGATTTCCTGAGAAAAGAGAAGTTCCATCTATCGTCTTAGGCTTGAGTGGTTTGCCCAGAACAAGCACGGGTTATTTTGACCAATGGTGAGAGAGGGTGAGTCAGTTTTCTGCCTGTCTGAATGTTTCGCTCGAGAACGCGCGCTGGTGGGTGCTCACTCAAAGTTGTCTCGAACATTCAATTGCTGTGCATGTGCTGTACTGTACTTGTACCAAAATAACTTGATTACCCCGCTCTCTGAACTCAATCGCGCATTATACATAGCAGAAAGCGGGGGAGCCGCCCGGGACCTTGGTGAAATTGGCAGGCGCCGTGGGAGTCTATGATAGTTGAGGCGGAAAGCGATGTGATGATGATTAGGGTCTCGCCAGAGAGTGACACCCATTCAAAACCTCTCGTAAAACCCGGCCAGGGCTTGCCAATCAATTATTGCACATAATTATGATATCATACGAGCAATTTTTTGGAACCCTAACCTTGACGAATCCACTTTTACCCATGAAGCCCGCCGCTTCGCCACCCGCCCAGCCAGCTTTGCCGTGTCCCCGGTTTCAATCTCTTATGTGTATTCCTAGGCATCACTGTGGTTGTGACAGCATTCGAGATTCGAAAAACCCTACTGTACCACTTGCAGCACATATTTTAACATATGTTCTATCATTGGTTCAGAATTGTGAAACACCTATGATACCATACCTTATTTTCAGCTTATCCATCCACCCAACCACACACGATACAGTGTTGCACAAGTACTAGTACTAGTAAAGTACAATCCCGCAGGTAAAATTGATGGTCTCCCCTCCCATTTTACACCAAAAATGGCCGCTTTTAAAAAACACTTCCAACCTGCCTGAAAGCGATATACGAAGAATCAACGAAATCATTGCAATAGTGTAAGCGATTACCTGGACTTTCTGGGTAGAAATTTAATTATGTGAATTTTTCCCACTCCCCTCCCCCGTGAGTGGCCGAGAGCATAGGGTCTCGATTGGATATTATTTCGATATACCTTTTTCAGAGGAAACTCTCATAGGATCAAAAAGTACCTTTGTCCAACTATCATTATTGGATATTCTGCTATTGCACCATGAGCATTGACCAACAGAGATTGTCATGTGCGAACAAGAATATCGGGATGGGTTTCAAGTCTTTGGAAGAGTTTTTGCAATGCGGCAAGGATGGTGGTCTGCTAGGCGAAAATGCCCATCCCTTGTATGAAATGAGGGGGGAAGGCGGCGAGTTGAGTGGCCAGAGTAGCTCTTCCTGCGATGAGTGTTTTTCGAAATCGAACTTTACGTGGGCATCAGGGCGATGCCGAGAGGCTCTTTGCTTCCTTTTCTGAAAGCTGCGGTTCATCTCCGCCAGAGGAAGGGTAATACAAGTACAGTATGATAATATTCCAAAAAGGACTTTTGGTGGGCCACGGGCAAGATAGTGGCCCGAGCGCTAATGGCGGCGATGCCGCATGCATTCCCGGGTGGTTTGCCTTTTACTCGGGTGGAGGTGGTTGATCCGTGAGCAACTTTCCCTTCACATTGGTCAAACAACCAGGAATACCCTAAATCAAAGTATCATACTGTATATTTTGTAACGACCCCTCCTGGCGAATCGGAAATCGTAAAGAGTTTACGGAATTTCTTCTCCTTCGTAATTGATAGGCTTAGTTGCGTATCAGAAACGACCATACATGTACTGTACATTGGAAGTGTTCACCGACTAACTTGTTGTTATTGTACAGAATATCAGTTGATTGAACGGACCAACCCTGGTATCCTAGTCCTAGGGCACTCGAGCACCTCACCTCACATCCGGGCTCACTGGCTCCTCCCGGCATTTCTGAAGTGCTGGCCTTTTTCGGCTATGCCCCCCACCCCCGAAGGATTTTTCCACCATATTGAGAAGGACAGGCTGTCTCAGGCTTTGTCCAAGGAACGTGGTTTAGTGAGTCAATTTATGCAAATTTTCAACTCGTACTACGAGTATACTGCCATACTCTCATAATAAACTCAAAGGCTGCGAAAAAAATTCTGTGAGACATCTTCCATTCAACTTACTGTACTACCGTATGATGGCTACAAGTCCCTGGCATGTGGAACCCGAACACAGGGGGCAAAGATTTGTATGGCGGACTGTCTGTGCACATCTGAGCGCCCATACTAAATTCAGTTCCCAGGATCCCCCCTGTGTTCGACTTCCACTTGCCAGATACTTGTAACCTAGCATGTTGGGATCAGGGGGGCTTATACTTTGCGCTAGCCAACATTCCTTCCCGGAAACTCTAGGATAATGTGGAGGTCAATAACACTATGATACTCGCAGCGAAAGTGCAACAACAAAATATAATTACCCAAGTGTCATACCGAATCTCATCCCAAGCTCTTTCACGCCATCTGGCACTTCTTCACACATGAGGTGGCTGATTGGATTTGCCACCTACCGCATCACGGTGATAGGTTTCGAACTGAATAACATTCCGCCCTACGAGTTCCTCGGGATGCCCTTAGCGGGGCAGTACTGGGATGATACCGCTACCAATGTCTACCGCACACTGAGAGCGCTCAAGCACCGTGCTTGACTGTAGAAGGCTGAGGGCAAGCAGGGGCGAAGTGGGCACGACGGGCTCGTCGGTCACTCCGGCCACTCAGAAAGCGGTACTAGAGGGTTGAAAAAAAAAAAAGTCGCACCCTGCTATCCTCGATGGCCAGAATCCAAACAGTTTGCCCGCTTGGGCGAGAGATCCGAGCCAAGTCAGGCTTTTGCTTCGGTAAAGGGAAATTCCAGTCTTGCCAAGGTTCACACGGGACAGTGCAGCACCCGGATTATCAGGGATAGCTGGGTGTGACTGTGTGCACCGGATTACCACTACTCGAGTACTCGTACCGGTGTGGCGGAGTTTGCTAGTTGGAGGATGTGGTCCTGTAACTGCCTGGGTTTTGCTCTGCAGAGATTTCATGTGGAAGAGAGAGCTCTTGGCATGCAGGTTTTTCCTTTATAAGGCACAGCTCCTTCCTTTCTTAGTTGAGACAGATAAGCCATCAGACAACACTTCAATAACACACACAGATTCTCTCTCTCTATTGGGCTAAGTCCCACCATTCATTCCTTCCTCTTATCCCTTGAATTATAGAGCCAATCTACGGTTCTATCTATAGTCATCATAACATTGGATTGGCCAAGAGCAGATAGCAAGGAGATCTGTAACCTACTTCCAAGTATCTCGAGAATCCCAGAGGGAGTGTGAAGATACTATTATGATAGGGGGAGAAGTGTTGATGGATAGGTCTTCAATAGACAAGGTAAAAGGTATGGAACTAATAGAGTGACCGTTCAACTTATAGTATTAAAGATGATAGTCATGTGAGGCTTGAGAGTCCAAATCCTTAAGGGATTGCCAGCTCTTTAAATACAAAGGATTGTAGCTAGGAAAACTAAACAAAAGCGCAAACATCCTGTCCAACAATATGCTAACAGAGGTAGCATAACAAGGTAACTATATTCCAAAAACAAATGTTTAAAAGCGACAGGATGGAGCTAACAAAACAAGTAATAGAATCCAAACAAGAAGGAACAAGTGATCGCTAATACTATACAAATCCAGCAGGTATAGCAGGAGGATAGAAATACCCAAATGGGTAGAGGCAAGGAGGGGGTGATGATAAGTGAAACAAGGAAAGTATAGCCAGTTAGGAAGTCATAACCAAGTAGGAAGGGACAACCAAATAGTAGCACTAATCAGGTATAAACCAAAATAAGTAATAACCAACATCAAGTCAGTTGTAATAGTAGAAACATATTAGGATTCTGTTACATTTACCTTAAAAGAAAAAAAACAAACAAAACAATAAGGAATATCCTAAAGGGCTTAATGACCAACCCGCCTTTGGAGCATTCCACTCAATTTCAAAACATATAACTTAATCAGTAAACATATATGCATGACTAGTGTCAGGACCTTACACCTTTATAAGCCACTTAGTAGCGAAGAGAATACCATGAAGCAGTTAGCCTTCCATCTCAGATTCATCCAAGGTGGAGAGTGTTGTGCTGATATCGGATCCTGAGTAGTCTGAGTCTTGTAGAGGTTTCCAAAATCTGGCAGGGTCAAGCTCAGGTGAGAGGGGGGCATAGTCTGGTTTCTGAAGTGTCCAAGCAGAGAAAGTCTCGCCATGGAACCAAGAGAGTCTGAAAGGTATTGATTCATTGTAGGTATCGAACCAGTAGGATCTGATGAGGGTGCTGGCGCCTTCTAGGTTGTAGAGGGGTTCCCTTGTTGCTTCGCTTTTGTCATAGCCTTTCCAAAGGATCAAGTACTGTCTTTTTCTGCGATCGATTCGATCTTTGAGTATCTTTTCGATTTCCCATTGCTCTTGTCCACTGGCATCGATGGTGACAGGTTCTTTGGATATGGGTTCAGGTGTTCCAGGGAAGGCGAAGGGGTTGGGTCTTAGATAAATGCGAAGATGGCTGTGATGGATCCATGGGTGGATTCTTGCCATCCCTGAAGGAAGTATGAGTTTGTAGTTGATGTGTCTGTCAGGTCCTTCGCTCACTGCGAAAGGTCCAAACTATGGTCCAACTAGCTTGGGATTTCGTCGAACCTTATGGACATAGGGTGCTGACTTGAGGATAACTTCTGTTTCGTTAGGGATTATTGGGGGTCCATCCTTTCTTCTGTTTTCGCTGGAGGTAGTTTGGCGTGCTCTGGCCTTCTTGAGTGCATCTCTGGCAACTTGTTGATTATTCATGATCTGTAAGGCTATCTCGTCTGCTGCTGGTACTGAAGTGGGGAGACCTCTGATGCTAGGGAGGAGGTTTGGTAGTCTGCCAAAGGTGATTTGGAAGGGGGAGAGTTTAGTCCTATCGCTGTGAGCTGCATTGATTGCAGTTTGAACGTGAGGTAGATGACAAACCCACTTGGTTCCTTAGGGGTTAACATAGTTCCAAAGTCATTAGCGAATAGTTCTGATTCTGTACTCAGTCTGTCCATTGATCTGGTGATGGTAAGCTGTAGCCATGTTGAGATCAACATTGAGGTTCACCATACACCGTGTCCAAAAGCATGAGGTAAACTTGGGGTCTCTGTCAGACATTAGGGAGGAAGGGAAACCAGGAATGGAGGAAACTCGCTCAATGAGGGTCTGTGCGATTTCGATAGCAGTGATGTTCTGGGAGACTGGTATGAGGTAGGTAAAGCCACTAAATTGATCCAAGTCAACCATGATGAGTTCATGCTTGGAATCGCTAGGGAAGGGTCCTGCAAAGTCAATTGCAAGGGACGAGAATGGCTGCCTGGGGAAAGCGAGAGGGGTGACTGATCCTTCAGGGACAGTGGTAGGTTTCTTCCTGAGCTGTCGTAGGTGGCATCTGCGGACATTGTCTTTGAAATCGTTCCTCATGAAGAGCCAGTAGAAGTGTCTTGAAGCATATTCAAAATATTTCTGCCAACCCATATGTGCTATTTGTTCATAGGTAATGCACACAATTTCGCTTCTGATGTTAGCACCTTGATAGTTTGCTTCATAAGGGAAATAAGGACAGTCTCTACTGTCATCATTCCCCTTCCTGACTAGAACTCCATCATATAGGAGCCAGTCAGGGTGGTCGCTAGCCTTGGTAACTACCTTAAGGAGAGGGTCATTCTGGGTAGCATTTCGAATGCTGGAGTACCACTTTGCTTTAATGTAGTTGGTAAGCTGAAAAGCGCGAAGGTCAAGCCGAGAAGAGGGCTAATCAATAAAGCAGTCCTCATAATCCACAGGTGCTTCTGGGGTAGGTATGTCCCATCCTTGGTCGATATCTGGTATTTCTCTTACTTTTCCTTTATTAATGACTATATGAAAGACTGTGTAGTTATGATCATCGTGGAGGGGAGGGGGAACAGGCCATCTGTGTTCTGCTCTGCGTTTGGGATGATAAGGGGAGACAAACTTGGAGGAAGAGAAGAGAGACAAGGGTCCTGGAATATCGCGAGATCCTGTGGGAAAGTATCCTGTATTCTTTCCATTTATATGGTTTTGACATTCATCCCAGACACAGGCAGTCCAGTGCATAGCTCTGTGTCTATTAGATTCAAGAAATCGGTCCAGTTCATTGACAGGGGCTCGAGGAGGGACAGGGGTGGGCTGGGGGTCAGGTTCAGTAGATGTGCTGCTCGATGCGATATTTCCTCAGGTGGCGACTGCAACGAATTCCATTTGGGTGATAGAATCATGGATTCGTTTAAAGCAGTTGGTGATAGCATCTGGATACAGTGGTTGGTCCATAACTCCTGGAGAATTATTAATTCTCGCCGCAAGGCCAGACAGTTGAACTTTAACTCGTATAATAAGTACTGTGGCATGGGATGGCTCTTGAGGGTTGCTAAAATAGGAGGAGGTCTCGACGATTTCACAACCTTGAATGGCATTGGTTGCAAGCTCTAGGGTATCTGATGCTTTGTCTATGGCTTGTTTCACAGAATATGAGTAGTGACTCGCTTCTTGTAAGCTGGAGGGGTTTGAGCTGGTGCCATGATGTGAGTTCCACATGGAGTGGTGTTCTGGAGTAAGAGTGCGATAGGGTACTTGAAGAGTGAGGGCAGAAGAAGGGTCTAGGGCATAGGGGATATTGAGGTAGTATCTTGATACACTGTTCATGGCGGAGGAGGGGGTCTTTATAGACTTCTTCTCTGTAGGGTCTTCAAGTATTTGGTCGTCTTCAGCTGGGGTGTCTTGATAGATCTTTGATAGTGCATCTACAAGGACATTGTCTTTGCCAGGTCTGTGTATGATATCGAAATCATAAGATTGGAGGAACATGCACCATCTAGTTTGGCGATAAGGCAGGTCAGTCTGCATCAGGAAAAAGGGTAGTGCCTTGTTGTCAGACACAACAGTGAACTTGGTGCCATATAGAATCGGATGGAATACCTTAATGGCATCCACAATCACCAAAAGTTCCAATTCATGGACAGGGTAGAACAGCTGATTTGTTGCAAACTTTCTGCTGCGAAATGCGGCAGGGTATGCTTTCTCAGGGGAGGGTTCTTGGCCAACCCATGCTCCTGATCCAACCTTAGAGGTGTTAGCAATGAGGTATATTGAATCAACTGATGTCTCATATGAGATGGGGCGCAGCGGAATTTTCTCCTTGACCCGGCACTTAACCTATTTGAAGGCTTCCTTATGCAGGGGTCGCCATTCAAACACATCTTGGGAAATTAGCTCCGAGAGGGGGGTGTTAATGGTAGTCGATTCTAAGGGCAAGCAAATAGAACTAGGCTTAAATCTTTGTTTGTAAACGGAGATTGTCTAGGAAGGCTCGTAGGTATAGATTTTATAGTAAAAACTTATGATATTGATAAGATTGTTACACATATGAGATATGGTACTAGACTTTCGAGTCTAAAGATGTGATGGTATATAGCACCGGGAGGTGACTATATTGACTACAACCTACACTGGCGAGAAGTAGGATCGTATCCAGAACTACTCAGCCTCGGTGAAAGATGACAGAGTAATTTATCCAAGTTGATCTATTACGTATCCTGCATTCTTGATAATCCAAATGCATCTGTACATGAGTGCATATATGCAGGAAAGACGGCCATCCAAACTGATCACTTGGTATTCTGTATGATGTTCGCAAATGGGCGGTATCAATTTGAACTTAGTTCATTTGGCAAAGAGATCGAAGGCTATCTACTGGTGGAGTGCTTGACACCCTCAGACAAATAGATAGTCCAGAGGATCATTTGCTGTAGTGGGGTCATACATCTTCAGGGTCAAACAGTGTTCGTACTGATTAGACCATGGCCGAAGTTTCTAAGGATACTTCTTTTATATTGCCAACCTAAGTACTGGGAAAAGTGTATAAATAGTTAGCAGTCCCCCGTAGTTAAGAGAGTCATTGTCCTCCTAGAAACTGTCTCCAAGATTCTGGAAAGGATAATGGCAACCCGCCTTTCGCTAATGGCCCGCACTGTTGGCCTCATCCACCCAAACCAATGCGGCTCGCTTCCTGGCCTCAGCACCGTTGACGCATTTGCTGCCCTCTCGCATGAGGTCCGCCTGCTGCAATGGGCAGTCCTCAAGACCTCTACCCTCTTCCTTGATATCAAGGGAGGCTTTGACAATATTTCCTCTACTTGTTTATCCTCCTTACTTCGCGCCAAAGGCGTATCTCCTTACATGGTTTCTTGGGTTCGCTCCTTTTTGACTGACCGCAAATGCCGCCTGATTTTTCAGGGCTCCCCTAATATTTTCTTACCTGTTCAAGTGGGTGCCCCCCAGGGCTCTCCTATCTCTCCTTTGTTATTTTTAATTTATCTTTCTTCCCTGCATTTGTCCATCCCAAAGGGGATTATGTTTTCTTATGTTGATGATTTTACTGTCACTGTTGGGTCTGGGTCATACCGGAGGAACACACAGCTTCTTCAACACAATTACACCCGCCTCTGCAGGAAGGCCACCCCACTTGGAGTTTCCTTCTCCATCCCCAAAACCGAACTCATTCACTGGCGAACCCCAAGGGATCGTTCTCCCCCCACACTGGCCCCGGTCTCTCTCGATGGGAGCCTCTTCCACCCCTCTTCCATAGTCTGATGGTGAGGATACTGGTTCTCGCCCTCGATGGAAACCTCTACCCACTTCCTCAAGAGACTAGCCCTCGCTCAGGGGGC
>QFET01009113.1:0-16929 GCA_003316355.1 Tuber calosporum | reverse complement strand
TCCCTTCGCCCCCCTCCCCCAGTTCCTCCCCGCCCCTCCACCACGTGGAAAACCCTCCTTACTAATCCACAATCAACACCCAATCCCCTCACGCGGAACCAGTTTGACCTCGATATGCCGCAGTATGACTCCAAGACCAAGACCTCGTATGGTGACCCCGCGGCATACACCATCAAGTACCCACGGTCCTGGGAGGCTCAAACCTACAAAGAGGGAAGGTACCTCGACCCCTCAACTTTCCTCCCAGGAGACCAGGATCCAGAGTACTCCAAAGACCAACACCCTGCCACCGATGCTGCTTTCGCCACTGGTCAACCAGCCAGTAGGACAGGTAAGAACAAAGGGAAAAAACCAGCCACGGCCGCACAAGTCGCCGTGTCCAGTACTGGTAGCCAGTCTGTGAAGGGCCCTACCCCATTGCCTGCTCCCGAACGTCATTTTTTTTCCCGCAGGAGTTTACATCTGCCACACTCCGATGCACTAACCATAGCTGCCACCGCTCCTGACCTGGTTGCCTCCGTCCTTAGGCAAGCCAACTGCCCCCACCCCCTTGCATTTACGGCCTCTGTGAAATGCAGAGGGTCACTCCCCATATTGGGCTCCAATCTTTTAACAAAAGCCACCGCCTACTCTCCCTAATACAAGCCATGGCTCTTAAGCTTAACCAGGCGTTCCCCATTGGCGATAAGCCCTTGCGCTCTTTCCGTTGCGCCCCGAACGAGATACAGCTTGCCATTCACGGACTCCCCATAGCCTAGCTCCCCCATGACCAAGCAGACCTCTTCACTGGCCTATGTGAGTCGATCCGCAATGCTGTCGATGTCTCCATTTTCTCTGCTCGCTTTCTCCAACCTCATCCGGTTAAGAGGGGACTCAAGATACTCAACCTCTGTTGTTGTCACTGTCCCCCCAGCTGAGGCCATCAAATTTGAATCTTCAATCCCCCTATTTTCCCGCCCACTTAAGGTGGGGGGAGCACACTCTACTAACCGATTCATGCAATGCCGCAAATGCTTGAACTATGGATATCCTACCCCTGCTTGCAAAGCTACCCACTCAACCTGCCCCCGCTGCGCTAACGTACACCCCAGATCCTCCCCCTGCTGTCCCAACCCCACCTGCCCTCAGGGAGGCCACCTCAAAGCTGTTGCTGTCTGCTGCCCCACCAATCCCCTGTGCTGCTCTAACTGTGGTGGATCACACACTGCAACTGACCGGGCTTGCTCCTCCAGACCCACCCCTTCAGTTTCAAGACCTCAGTCCCCACTCCCTCTCCCTGATACCATGGATGAAAGAGAAAATACAATTATACCCGCTGCCGCACCTGAAGCCCCCTCCACTCCTCCCCCTCCACTCCTCCCCCTCCACCTGCCATGGACATCACCACTCCGTGTACTCCTTGACCGAACTTTGTGCCTTCCTATTTTTATGCTCTCGACCTTTCTTTGACTCATGGTGACTCCTCCAATTGCCACAATTTAACCCAAGAACTTTTTATTTTGACTTGAAAAGGTAACTTGGTGGTCGATACCACTAGATCATATTCTTCCAAGTAGGAGAGTACCTCCTTGACCAAGTGAACCTGTTCTTTTTCTATCTTGAAGTAAATTAAGATAACGTTAAGGTATACAAGCACTCTATGATATAAAAATTAATGAAGAATTTGGTTCATCATGGCCTGGAATGTGGCCAGTGCATTTACCAGCCCGGATGGCATTACTTGGTATTCAAAGTGTCCGTATCGTGTCCGGAATGCTGTTTTCCACTCATCTCCATCCATTATTCTTAGGAGGTGATAGCCATCTTTTAAGTTGAGCTTAGTAAATATTTGGCCACCAGCCAATGTTACGATCCTATTGTATAAGCTGGTTTTGCAACAGGTAACTACTTCTCTTTGGGTTGGATGAATATGACCGGGCTGTTGTTATAGTCCGGTATGGGGCGTGGCACTAATCGCAGCCACCAGGGTAGGAGTACTTTTGCAACAAGTCGTACTAGGCGGATTTCCATATTTGCTCTTAGGCCTATGCCTACGTTTTCTTGATAGCTGAAACCTATGGTTCCTATCACACAACGCCAATAGGGGAATGGAATGGTAACGAGGTAAAGTAATTGTATAGGAAAGAACTTAGATGGTTGCGTGAAGAGTCCTAACTACAGGTCGCCTAGAGGTCCTTATAGAGGCACTCTTCCCTCAACCCTAACCCTGGTGACTCATACCTGTGAGTCACACAACCACTATGACTCAGAGTGACTCATAGTATGAAATCCATCAGCTGACTCCTGTGAGTCAACTGCGCCACGTGACAACCAATCATAACTAATAAAATAAGTCATGTGCCCTAAAGTGGTAACATGCGCGAAACCCATGACTCATTGTGTGAGTCATGTGCGAAAATCTTTACATCATATGACTCACAAATGTGAGTCATGCGCACGATCAACCAATCACAATATAACCATGTTTGCAGAAGTGTGCATCATGTGAAACCCCATGACTTCACATGAGTCATGGTGTGAAAGATAACAACATTGTGACTCATAACTATGAGTCATGCGAAATCCTCCCTTGCTTAGACGCCAATCGTGACATCAGCACCTCTATCCCTTAAGCCTGAGTCCCTTTAAGCTTAACGTCCCATCTTCGTCAGGCTTTCTCCAAACCTGCGCAATTCCTTTTTCAATTTCGGAAGTTGAAGTTCGGCCGTCTTGTAGTTCCTCCGGACTTCGTCTAAGGTGGTTTGTGCCGTCCTAATTGTCTCGTCCCCGTCAGCAATCATTCTCTGATATGTCCTCCTATCAGTTTTTTGTGCCTCTATTGTGGCTTTGGCGGTGCCAAGTTGTTCTCGTAGCCCTGGCAACTGTCGTTGCAAACTCTCTTCGTCGGGGATCGTCTCGACTTCAGTTTTTTTGCCCCCCTCTCCCTTTTAATATGTCCATACAGTTGTTTTCTTTTTCTAATACGTGCATTGTTTTCTGTAAGTGGTGCCGCATCCCCTGTTCGTCTTGGGTAAAACCCAGCATCGATTTTGTCGTGTCTGTGAGTACGACAAATGTCCTTGAAACAATGTTTCCAGGATGTCTCCTTGTATGGTTGTTGCGGTTTGTGCAACTTGGGCTGTCGTGGAAACCAAGTGCTTCCTTCCTTATGGCGTAAATGGGTGTTGCAGAAATCATCGTAACAGGCAGTCCACGAAAGAGAGTTGTGTGCTGCCTGCTTTTCCCTTTCTTCCTGAGTAGTGTATGGCGGGCTGGTAGGTGTAGTAGCCATGAGGCAATCGCCGCAGCCTTCGTCTGGACCCAATGGCATTTGGTCTTGCCTCGTGTGTTCGATTTTGAGTGTAACCCACTCGAGGATTTCTTGTGTACTGCTGATGAAAACGTTCAATGGCGATGCTGGCATAGTTGAAGTTCTCCGCCGGGTAACAAGATTTGTCGTGTTCTAGTGAGTAGCCGGTCCACTTGACTCTGTATTGTAGGTATTTTCAGTGTATGCGTGAATCAATGATTTCTTCAAGTTCTTACTTGCTTTCTCCTTCTATCTAGATTGGAGGTGGTGGCGATTGCTTTTGTGAGGGAAACTGGTTGCAGTGATATGTTTCGAGAAGTGAGATGTTGAAGGTGTTGTAGACCTTCATCTGTTGCGGCAAGGCCAATTTATAGGCACTTGTGCTCACCTTCGTAAGGATCTTAAATGGTACGATTTTCTTATAGTCCAGCTTCTTGCATGGTCTTGTGGTCCTTATATTCCTTGGCAGTAACTAGACTATGTCCCCTGACTAGAGATTCGGATCGGGTTTGCGGTATTGATCGTAGTTTTCTTTTTGTCGTAATTGTGCACAGACCATTTCCTGATGGAGAATACTGTGCAGCTGACCTATAGCTTCGTTTTTCGTGGTTTCCTTTGGTATCATGTGGCCTATCGCCTCATGTTCCGGATGCTGTCCATAGTTTGCGTAGAAGGGTGTGGTCTTAATACTTTCCTGTTTTCCATTGTTGTATACATATTCCGCTAATGGTAGTAATTCCGCCCATTTATCTTGCTGATAGTTGACATAGGCCCTTAGGTATTGTTCCAGTATTCCGTTTGTCCTTTCGGTTTGTCCGTCCATTTGTGGATGGAAGGCGGTGCTCATTCTTCGTTCAATTCCAAGGGATTTTCTAGTCTCTTACCACAAGTCTGATGTAAATAGTGTTCCTCTATCGGTGATGATATCTTGTGGTAGTCCATGGAGTTGGAATATTTCCCATAGGAATATCTTGCCAAATTCTTTGGTGTTCATATCCTTGTTGCAGGGTATTAAATTGCTCATTTTTGTCAAGAAGTCGATGACCACCAGGATGGCGTCATAAGCGTCTGATTTCGGCAGGTCCGTGATGAAGTCCATTGCTGTTGATTTCCATGTTAGGTGTGGAGCCTCGTTCGGTTATAGTAGTCCGTAGGGCGTGTGCCTTATCGCTTTCGTTCTTTGTCATGTATCGCAATTCTTGACATCTCTCTTTTTGTGGTCTCGCATCTTTGGGCAATAATATTGTCGGGATAGTAGTTCCGTAGTTTTGCTGGTTCCGCCATCCCCAACTGCTGGGTTATTGAGATTTTGTCGTATGACTTGGGTTCTGATCTCATCGTGTTCTGGTACCCAAATCTTTCCTTGATGCCATAGGCATCCTTCCTTCCATTCACATGCCCCTAAAGCCACTCCTTGTATTTCTTCCTCTCCTCTCCTGAGGGCTTCCTGGATTGCTCTTATCTGTCTGTCTTTCGAGCTTGCTTCTCGGATGCCAAAATGTTCAACGACAAACTTAACCATTTCCATGGCTTCGAAGTATTGTTCTTTTGGGAGTAGGATCCTTTGTTTTTGTTGGATCCTCTCGTCGTTCATTTGCGGGACATGTTCTGCTCTCCATGTAAGGGTATCTGGTTTGCCCCCTTCCTTCCCGGGTCGGTATTGTATTTTGATATTGTATTGACTAAGGGTCTCACTCCATCGGATTTGTATGTCGTTGAGCTCTTTTGTCGTGGTAAATGGTACCAGGTTTTTATGGTCTGTGAGGACCAGGACCTGGTGTCTGCTTCCTTTTGCATATCTCCTCCAATCTTTCAAGGCTTAGACAATGGCTCGGAGTTCTTTGTCGTGGATATCGTAGTTGCATTCCGCGGGCGTTATTGTTTTTGACCGGTATGCCACTGGCCTGCATTTTCCATCGCTCCCCTTCTGTGATAGAACGCCAGAGCATACACATTTTGAAGCGTCGGTCACGATCATGATCCCCTTGGTTACATCGTAGTGAACCAGTAGTGGAGCTGAAGTAAGTCGCCTACGCAATTCATCGAATGCTTTTTGTTGGTTCTCAGTCTAGTTCCATTTGCAGTCCTTCTTGGTCAGTTCATAGAGTGGTTTAACTGTACGGCTAAACCCTTCTATGAATCGTCGGTAGAAGTTGCAGAATCCCATAAAGCACAATATTCCTTTCTTACTTTCGGGTGGTTTCCATTCCCATATTGCTTTTGTTTTGATAGGATCAACACTGACTCCGTCCTTGTCGAGGATGAAGCCTAGGTATTCGGTTCGTTCCTTGTGAAAATCGCACTTCGATGGCTTCAGTGTCAGCCCTTCTTTCTTCAAGCCTTCCATAATTATCCTGACATGGGTTCAGTGTTGTTGTTAAGGGTAGCTGATTCTAAGGGCAAGCTAATCAAACTAGGCTTAAATCTTTCTTCTTACGTAGATTGTCTAGGAAGGCTCGTTGGTAAAGATTTTGAGTAAAACTTATGATATTGATAAGATCTCTTCTCCGTTGCTTGATGAGGTGTAAAGCTCGCGAGGCACTGCGGTATTTATATCCCGCGTCTGAGTGTTCGGTGACTACATCAAATCTACCGATAACCATGTATCTTCTAACTAATTCCTCACTTCGAATTCTACTGCGAACCCCCTTTGACCCTGAAAAATCTCTTCCCCCCACAGCTAATGGTGTGATCAGAGCTCTCCTTTCTCCGATGGTGGGTGGGCCCACACAGTGAGAGATGTTTTACCTTCGTTCTGCGGTATAAACTATGACCGTCCAGTTTGGAATCTGCAAATAGTTTCTTAGAACTCCAAGGGGCCAACTTGGTTGTCGACCCAATGGGCTTCGTGCGGTGATATCCGCCTCTGCAGAGGGCTTTCAGGATGACTTGTTTTCACGATCGGCCTAATTGCCTTCTCGTCTTCACTGCCTCTCCTTATCAACATGTTCCGATAGGCTCGCTTGCCTATGATAGGCATTAATTTGGGGTTCGGTACTATTCTCTGCGGAATAGGCTGACTACCACTTCCTCCTAGGCTTCCGGACGTTGTTTTGGTCTCTTGACTTCAACAGGATGTAACTCTCCGAGTTCTTAACGAAGTTTCTTAGTTCCTTTTCCCAGGTGTAGCCAGAGATGCCCTCTTATATACCCTGCGGGCAGGATCCGGTCGGACGGACGGCGACGACGTATACGGTGTTACGAGAGGTGCTCCCATATTTCTTCTTTCTATGATTGTGAGCAACTGCACAAGGCGCCAGTGCTGTCGTCCAGGGCCAACGTCGGGGCCGGAGGGGGGTATTAGTCTGTGGAGTTTCAAGCCCAGAGCTCTCAAACTGCTCGCCTGGGCCCTTGTGGGAGTTATGTGCCTAACAGTTGTTCCAGGTTTTCTGAATGTATCAGAATATCATCTAAATAGACGATACAACAGATATCCAGAAAACCTGCTTAGACTCCTATTGACAGATCGCTGAAATGCTTCAGGTGCATTTCTGAGTCCGAATGGCATGACCATATGTTCGTATATGCCGTATTAGGTGGTAAAGGTTGTTTTCCATTCGTCCCCGTGTTTGATTCTGATGTTTTGGTATGCATTTCGGATGTCTAGTTTAGTAAAGACCTTGGCTCCTCTAAGGCTATCGAGGGCTTCTCCAATCAGTGGTAGGGGATATCGGTCTCGTTTGGTGACTTCGTTATGCCCTCGCTAGTCCACCTATAGCCTTAGCATGCCGTCTTTCTGCTTAACAAACAGGATCGGTGATCACCAGTTGGCATAAGAGTCTCAAATCCAGCCCCGGTTCTTGTTGACCCTGATGTATTCTCTTAGTTCCTCCAGCTCTTTTTCACCCAATCGGTATAGCATTCTTGCTGGTACTGTTTCTCCTATGAGGAGGTAGATATGTAAGTCAAACCTTGGTCGGTAGGGTGGTAGCTGAGTTTCTTCCTATTCCTTGAACATGTCCAGGTACTGGTGGTATTCCATTGGCACAATGTTTTCTGGTTTTATCTTTTTCTTGTCCTTTCTTGGCCTAGATAGCCAATTCGGTACTGACATTGATCCTTTCGATCCTGGTAGGCTCGTTTGTCTTATTATCCCACTAGAGGATTCCTGTGACTTTGCCTCTTGGGTAGAACTTGCAGAATGACGTAGCGGAGATCTAGTTGATTTCAATCATTTGGGGTTTTGGGTAGTCCGTATTTCCAAACCCTGCTGCGCCTCACATAGTCGGAGCCAATTGCTCCACTTCTTCACATTGTCCTATAACAATCTTTTACCATATCAACAGTGCGATCCAGTCTCCCGGCTCAACTGTGTAAAAGTCCTTTCCCAGGTTGACTAGGACCACCTTGACTTACCCTGTGTTGTCGGCGTCGATTACTCCCGCATTGACAGTAAGCTGGTGTTTAACTGCCAATCCGCTATGTGGAGCCACCCACCGATAGGTGACACCCTGTAGTCCTATAGCTAACCCGGTATTAAGGATTCCTTGTTCTTTACCCGGTATCGTAATTCTTTTGTCTCCATACAGGTGATGTCCTGCAGCCTTGGCTGACCCCTGGGTAGGGAGTGTGGCCGCATTGCTCAATCTTTGGATTTTGATGTTCTGGACATCCTTGGCCTGTATGGTGGAGAACTGTATCTCCAAGTTCTCTTCCAGGGCTTCGGAATCAGGCACTAAGTCCACTGCTAGCGAGCTTTCGAGACATACTCTGGTACACCACTCGCTATCAAAGGTGATCTTGTTGTTTTTCCCAATCTATCTTGGGGTTGTGTCTTCTTAACCATGTAAGACCTAACACTGCCTCATAGTTGGGGAGATCTGCGATTTGGAAGGTTGCCACTTCCCAATGGCTGCCAATGTCCATAGGTACTTCCGCTATATGGGTTATTGGTCCCATAGCGCTTGGCTCCCGGTGTGTAAAGTTAGATTTCACGTATTTCTTTCACTTTCTTTGTTCTTATGCCGTGTTTGTTGCTGAATTCCTTGTCGATAAAGTTTTCTGTAGCGCCCGAGTCAATCATGCCGTTGATGATGGCTTTCTTGTCCTTGCCATGTAAACACATTTTGACCATGGCATGGTCTTTTTCTTGTTCCAATGTTTCCGTGTTTGTAAGTGCCATGTAGATGTTACCGATTCCGATGGTTTTGGTTTTGTTGTCCTGCAGCCCATCTCTTACTGGAGACTTTATTCGTTTCTCGACTCTTCAGGTGTTTCTCTGATCTCTATTTCGTTTCAGTTGGTTTGTGGTTTCCAGCCATTATTGTTGGTCTTGCTGTTGAACTGCCTAGTATAGTCCTTCTCATCTCTTGCATTTCGGCAATTACTGAATCTGTGCTCAGGTCTGGCGCATCCTAGGCATAGGTTGTTGTCCCTTCTTCTTGTGAATTCTGTTCGTGAGAGATTTAGTCATGGACACCTTCTGGTAGCATCCAGGTCCATTGGGTCGCCTCAGCTTTCCATATTGTTGCCCGACTTCCAGGTTCCGTTATTGTTCCTGGGCGTTTCTAGTTGTTGGATGAATGTACTGTTGTTTCCTTAAAGTTGCTTGATCATCCTGATCAGGTTTTCTTTTTCGATTGCCCAGGCTGCAAGGGCATCGACATTTGCCGCCACCATGTCGTCCGCTGCCCATGCGTCCTGGAGCATTGGGTTAATACCTTTAAGTAATTGGCGTCTTAGTGTACCATCATTCTCATTCGCCTCTGTAGATGTGAGGCGAAAGTAATTCCAGTGTTCTGTGACTGGTTTCTTGCCTTGCCTCAGGCGGTCGAGTTTTGTCGTAGCTGCATTTTCCGCATCCACATCCCCAACCTGCTCTTTCTGGGCTGTAGTGAAATCTTCATATGTAGTCCAGGTCTCCGGCTTCTGTCCTTCTGCAAATGGGGTTACCCATCTTGCTGCTGCGTCCCTTAACAAGCTCTTTACGTAGGTGATGTGTTCCGTATGTCGTGTTTCTTGTGTCGCTTCAAAGTATAATTGGCATTGCACTAAGAAGGTTCGTAGTTTGGTACTTGCTCCATGGAAGGTAGGGGGTTTCTGGACCTTGATCCGGTTCTAGGAGGTTTCTCGCTGGTTGTTTATCACAGAGAGGATCTCTTGGAACTGTGCAGTTGTAGATCCTGGTAGTTGGATTCTTGATCCACCACCGGAAGTTGCTGATCCCGTGGCTGATATCCTTTCTAGTCTTGGGGTTTCAGGTTCCAGACATCCTGTTGTTGAGGCAGGCTTTTGTGTAACCGGACTTGTGGTTCTTTGTGACTGGGTTCTGGATAGATTAGTGCTAATTGCTTCTTCAAGTGCCGGGCCAAGTGTTGAGGCATCGATTTCTCCCTGAGTAAGGTTGATGTCGTTGTCCGTAGAGTCTGCTGTTTTAGTAGTAGGGTGTTGCTTATATGACGCAACCAAATGTTACGATCCTATGCTGTCAGCTGGTTTTGCAACAGGTAACTACTTCTCTTTGTGTTGGATAAATAGGACCGGGCTATTGTTATAGTCTGGTATCGGGCGTGGCGATAATCTCAGCCACCAGGGTAGTAGTACTATTGCAACAAGTAGTACTAGGCGGATTTCCACTATTGCTCTTAGGCCTATGCCTACGTTGTCTTGATAGCTGAACCCTTTGGTTCCTATCGCACAACGCCAATAGGGGAATGGAACGTTAAGGATGTAAAGAAATTGTATAGGAAAGAACTTAGATGGTTGCGTGTAGAGTCCTAACTACAGGTCGCCTAGAGGTCCTTAAATAGGCACTCTTCCCTCAACCCTAACCCTGGTGACTCAGACCTCTGAGTCACACAACCTCTATGACTCATAGTGAGTCATAGTATGAAATCCATCAACTGACTCCTCTCAGTCAACTGCGCCACGTGCCAACCAATCATAACTCAGAAAATAAGTCTTGTGCCCTAAAGTGGTCACATGCGCGAAACCCATGACTCATAGTGTGACTCATGTGCGAAAATCATTATATCATATGACTCACAAATGTGAGTCATGCCCACGATCAACCTATCACAACACAATAATGATTCCACAAGTGTGCATGATGTGAAACCCCATGACTTCTAACGAGTCATAGTGCGAAATATAACAACCTTGTGACTCCTAACTATGAGCCATGCGAAATCCTGCCTTGCTTAGTCACCAATCGTTACTCAAGTTCACACGCTAAATAGAACAGCGTAAATGTCACCCCAACCTAGACTCCTGCTTTCTGGACGGGTGAGACATGAGAGACTCAGGTGCTTATCGAGGCGAGGTTTAAAGAATCCCGTGATAACAAGAAAGCTGACTATGACCTAATGATACAAGTGCGGCTCCAGTTGGGCAAAGGCGTGTGCCAGGGCAAATGGCCGGAGTGTGGGAACCCTTCGGCATAGGGGAAAGACCGCTCGTAGTGGGCTACCCCTTACACTAAGCGGAGGCATATTTGTTTAGTTTGTCTGTGGAGGCTTAAATAGGCGAAACCATGAGGGCATGGTAACAAACACCATAAGTTATGGTTACAAACCTGTACCAACATTTTACAAAAACGAATTGTACAAGCCCCTTAGGGCCCAAATAAGAAAATCAAGACCCTGGCAAACGTGCGCGAATATTATACCTGCCCAGAAGGCAGGGTAACTATTGAAGCAAATGGTAGAAGAATCTATGCATACGCGCTTTTAGATCCAGGATCTAATATTTTCCTGATCAATCTTAATATGGTAAACCAGTATCAGATACCTTACAAAACAAATACTCATACACAAATCATTCTTACCTTCAAAGGGACCCCCGCAGCAGGGGGAGGAAAACATTACACATACACAATTCTAAGAGAAACTGGGACAAATGTACAAAGAACACACATAACTTTGAGATCGCCCCAGCCGGAAGATATGATTTGGTTATCCCATTTGGCAGGTGGCATAAGGAACACCCTATCTCGAACATTGAACACCCACAAAGATGGGTCTTCAACTATGCTAAGGGTCAAAGCTATGACTAGGAGAAGGAATTGGAAAGATTATTATAACGGGATGAGACAGTAGCTTATAATCCGGAGTCTATATCTGTAGGGAGAATAGAGCGTAGCAATCCGTGAGTATCTAAGCTTTGGAAAACTTTCCCCAAATATACCATTAATAGAAATAGGTATTTTTACCTGAAACCATGGAAAGGTGTGCTGCCGTAAGGACCTTCGACCAAGGGATTGAATTCTTCCTCAGCGATGTACTACCTTGGGGACCAATATACCTGATATCAGCTCATTAACCTGACTTGCTAAGCAAATACTTAAAGAAAATGCTTGATTAAAGAAAGATCCAAGAAAGCATGTCACCCGTAGGGGCACCGATTCTATTTGTGCCTAAACCAGATGTCACAATGAGGTTATATGTGGGCTATCGATAATTAAACAAATTGATATTTGATAACAAATACCAATTGCCGCTGATGAGCAAACTTCTGGAAAGAGTTGCAGGGGCAACCGTGTTCACAAAGCTTGATCTCAGGGATGGATATCACGAACTAAGGATCAAGAAGGAAGATCAGTGGAAAACAGCCTTTCGCATACAGTATGGGCACTTTGAATACAAAGTAATGGCATTCGGGCTGGTAAATGCACCCGCCACATTCCAGACAATGATATACAAAATCCTGAAGGAATTCCTAGACTATGGTGTCATGGTATACCAGGACGATATCCTAATCTGTTCAAAAACTGGACACGGCCAGGTTCAATTGGTAAAACAGGTGATACCACGGTTAGGAGAATATGATTTAGCAGTATCAACAACGAAGTCATTAGTCTAGATGGATAGCGTTGAATTCCTATGATATATCCTAGCGGAAAATGGGGTTACCAGGAGCGAATGAAAAGTCCTAAACATCAAGGACTGGAAAGCACCGCAGTCTGTTATGGTGGTGGAAATATTCATTTGATTTTCCAAATGTTACCAATGTTTCAGAGAGGATTTTTCTAAAATCTTTAAACCAATAACGGAAACATCAAAGGGAGACCATAAGAAATTAAGTTACGGACCAGAACAAGTGACAGCATTCGAGGAAATCAAACATAGGTACACAACGGCCGCTATTCTTAGCCATTTTTACCCTGAAAGAGAAAACATAGTCGAAAGCGATGCTAGCCACCTGGCATTAGGTTGCGTGCTAGCCCAATTCAAAGACAAAAAAATACTTCCTGTCGCCTTGCACTCCAGAAAGATAAGCCCTGCCGAATGGAATTATGAAATCCATGACAAGGAATTGCTTGCTATACTAGAAGCATTCAAAGAATGGAAGCAGTACCTAGTATAAACAGAAGACCCAGTCACCGTATATACCGACCACCAGAATTTGCAAAACTTCCTAAGAACTAAATTTTGGAATACAAGGCAGATACGGTGGGCACAACAACTGGCAAACTATAACTTCGATATAGTATCTAGGCCAGGAAAGAGAGCGGGCAAACCGGATGTATTAAGCAGAAGGCAGGAGTACCTTTCACAGGAGGGAGCTGCGCATAGCTATCAGTCAATAGTCAAACCATCACACTTCCAAATCATGCTGGTACACTTAAAAGAGCCAGAAGATACAAAAAGTTTCGAATTAACAGCAAACCAAGTACCCAATGTACTCAGGGTAAAATTGCTGTGAAAAAAGTCTAGGATGCCTACGAAGAGATCGCAAACAGCTGCTAGATATGACCTCTATGCAATTACCGACTTTATAGTACCGCAAAAAGGACAACTACTAGTAGAAAGTGGCATTGCGCTAGGGTTACTCTGAGATACCTATGCGCATATAGTACCACGAAATGGTCTAGCGGTATAGCACAGAATTAACATAGGCGGGGGGGTAATAGACACCGACTACACAGGGGAAATCAAGGTCATAATGAGGAACCATGGATCTAACGACTGCCAAGTGCGTGAAGGAGATCGTATAGCAGAACTGGTAATCGAGAACATAAATACCTCTGACGCGATGGAAGTGGACTGCCTAGAACCTACTGAACGCTGGAGTTCAGTTTATGGCAGTTCCAATATCTCCCCTAAAAGGGCAAGGGCAGAACCAAGCAAGAGTGTGGTGGAGCACCTACAAGCCGACAAATCAGACAACGAGAATTTTGATAGGTGCGACTTGGGAGAAAGAACCAGAGTTTGGACACCAACTTGCATGATGCCCAATGCCATAATATCAAAAGCAGACATACATAAGTATGATCAACAGCTATTAGTGGACATGAGACTAGAATCAAGAGAGGAGCAAGACTGTTAGCAGCGTAAAGAAGAATTAGAGGCATTGAGAGAAGTAGGACGGCCGGTACCAAGGAACTGGACAGTAGTCGAGGAACTACTATATTACAAGACCCGGCTCTACATCCCATACAATTAAGCCTTACAGACCTCAATCGCCAAAGGATGTCATAACTCAAAGGCAGCAGGACACTGTGGACAGGAAAAAACCTTGGAAATCAGGTCCCGAGATTTCTATTGGAAAGGTATAACCAATTGATGAATGATTACATCCAGTCCAGTGACGAATGTCAGTACAATAAATCTCCGGCACAAGCAAGATATGGTATACTGCAACCCCTCGAAGTCCCATATGTAGCCTGGACAGGGATATCCACAGACTTCATAATTCAACTACTTGAATCTCAAGGCAAAACTCTGTTAATGATAGTAGTAGATCAGTTTACGAAAATGGCACATTTCAGCCGACTAGAGGGAAATGCAAAGGCATAGGATGTGGCTTGAGTATTCTTAACGGAAGTCTAAATGTTGCATGGACTTCCAAGCGAAAGTATTTCTGACATGGACGCAAAGTTCTCGGGAGAATTCTCAGAATCTCTATGCCAAAGCTGGGGCATAAAACGAAAAAGTGTCAACGGCATACCACCTACAAACCGATGGTCAAACCAAAAGAACCAACCAAGTGCAGGAAGGTTACAAGAGGACTGTTGTCAACCATGATCAAAACGACTGGTATCAGCTGTTACCATTAGCCGAGCATGCCTACAACAATTGGAGCAATGCTCATGGGTTATCATCATTCTATGCAAACTATGGATTTCATCTGCAGACCCAAGAGATGAAGGAACACGAAGCTCAGAGTCTAGGAACCAACTTGTATACTCACTGTGTGAAAACTATACAATAAAAGGCAAAGGAGGCGCTGTAGCAAGCTCGACAGAATATGAAAAAATATTATGATCGAAAGGCAAAGCAACAACCGGAAATACAAATCGGAGACCTGGTTATACTCAACGCAAAGAATATATGAACAATGCGACCATCCAACAAACTAAGCCCCAAGTTATATGAGCCGTTTAAGGTGTTAGAAAAGAAATGTCAACAATCCTTTAAACCAGAAATATTACGACGTTGCAAAATCCACACCATATTGCAGGTCTTGCTGCTAGAACCATACTGCACATCCTCAAGACCTGCTAGAGAAGACCAACCTGTGAGCCTGAAGAAATTGATGCCGATTTAGAATGGGAAATAGAGTGGATTGTGAAGAGTGAAATAATCTCTTACACAAGAAGGGTATGCGGAAGATACCAAAGGATAGGAGAATTAGCGTATTTTGTGAGGTGGACGGGGTATTCCGAAAATGAGCACACCAGGGAGACAACGGAAAACTTAGAGCATGCGGAGCAATTGAAGAAGGAATTTCATAGGGACAACCTGGAAATGCCGCGCAGGGCAGACCTTGACTGACAAGGAAAAGGATTTTCTCATGTGGCCAAGCAAATGCAGAAGGTTTTTTACCCTACAGAGTCGAGTTCAAATAGCAGTTGGTATTTGCAATGTATATTGAATTTTATGTTTGAAGGAATAACGGGCACCTAAAGGATGAAGAAGAGGTCGGGAAGTAGGCCACTCCTCTACTAAGTGAGAAAGTCCTGATGCCCCCATATGATGCCAGTTTGGTTAAACAAATCGGAACCAGGTGATCAGGAGAGGCAGTAATGACGGTAAGGTATTGGCACGTTCGTGAAAACAAGTCATCCTGAAAGCCAGCTGTAAGAGCCTGTTCTATCGGTACCTAGCAGATAAGGTCAACAACCAGGCTGGCCCCTATGTGTTCTAAGAGACCATTAGTACATTTCAAACAGGACGGGCTAAGTTTGAACAGCAGAAAGGAGGTCAGGTGTCTCCTACCAAAAGGTGTGCAACCCTTACGGTGAAAGAGGAGCTCCAACTGCACCATTAGCTGCGACGGGAAGAGGATCTTCTGGGTCAAACAGTCTTCGCACTTAGGTAGAAAGCTGGAGAAACACGGAGGGGTACTTAGTTAGTATTAAAGCTAGATGTAGTCTGCGCACACTCAGATCTGGGATATAAATATCGCAGTGCCTCCTGACCTTTAGCAACTCCCCGGCCTCAGGACCTTTGATGCATGTGCTGCCCTCTCTCATGAGGTCCGCCTGCTGCAACGGGCAGGCCTCAAGACCTCTACCCTCTTCCTTGATATTAAGGGAGGCTTTGACAATATTTCCTCTACTTGTTTATCCTCCTTACTTCGCGCCAAAGGCGTATCTCCTTACATGGTTTCTTGGGTTCGTTCCTTTTTGACTGACCGCAAATGCCGCCTGATTTTTCAGGGCTCCCCTAATATTTTATTACCTGTTCAAGTGGGTGCCCCCCAGGGCTCTCCTATCTCTCCTTTGTTATTTTTAATTTATGTTTCTTCCCTGCACTTGTTCATCCCAAGGGGGATTATGTTTTCTTATGTTGATGATTTTACTGTCACTGTTGGGTCTGGGTCATACAGGAGGAACACACAGCTTCTTCAACACTACTACACCCGCCTCTGCAGGAAGGCCACCCCAATTGGAGTCTCCTTCTCCATCCCCAAAAGCGAACTCATCCACTGGCGAACCCCAAGGGATCGCTCTCCCCCCTCACTGGCCCCGGTCTCTCTCGATGGGAGCCTCTTCCACCCCTCTTCCATAGTCCGATGGCTAGGATACTGGTTTTCGCCCTCGATGGAAACCTCTACCCACTTCCTCAAGAGACTAGCCCTCGCTCAGGGGGCCTTCGGCCTCATCAGGCAACTTTCTCCTCCTGGCATAGGCATAGTCCCCTACCTGAACCGCAGACTGGCCATGGGCCTGCTACTACCGATCCTCACCTACGGAGCTGACCTCCTCACCGCCAACGCAGTGACGATGGGCAAGATGGAGGTCTTTTAGAGCAAGGTCCAACGATGGGTCACTAACTGCTTCTCATCGACTCCTGTATCTATCCTTCCTTGTGAGGCTTGCCTCCCCCCTCTCAACTCACTCCTCCCCCATCACCGCAGGTTGGCCGCACTACGGTTGGCCTGCTCCCCTCCCGAGATCAACCCAGCCGCAGCCCGGCTGCCTCCATCGATTCCATCATTCTCCAACTTTAGGGCAGGGGACTCCTCCCGCCACCTCCTTGGTGGCCTTAAGGCCAATTACATCCCACTCCGTTGGAACCAACCAAGGCCCATACCCGCCGTCCGCTCTCACCTCCCAATCGATGGGATGTGCTACCTCTTGGTCAAGGTGGCGCCGGACGGCTTCAAACTCCCACAGATAAACTCCCATCTCCTACAGGGCACTGTCTCTGCCCCCCCTGCTCCGGTCCCAGGTGCTATCTCCTACAAATTGTTGA
>QFET01009111.1:0-29125 GCA_003316355.1 Tuber calosporum | reverse complement strand
AGTAATGGTATAGCGCCTGGGCTATCGTTGTGTAAGTAGTAGAGTTTTATCAGGACAAATTTCCGTTTATCCCCGACTCTCAGGTATCTATTCCGGGGGACCCCCATACATCCCGTAGGGATTATGGGCACCTAGAGTACCCTCGGAAGGCCATCTGATGTCAATACTAACAACCTGCCCAGGTCGGCCGTCGCTCACCTCTATATATATCCTGCGGACAGCATCTGGTCGGAAGGACGGCAGTGACGGATACGGGGTTACGCTGCCACCTTCGATTTCTCCGTTTTGTTAGGCTTTTAACAACTGTCACCCTTTCCCACCCGTCGCAAGGGGCGAACGTGGGAGCCGCAAGGGGGTGTTGGACGCGCCAAAATCACTCCAACGACCCTGGGGTACTTGTAGTAGGATTTCGCGTCTCGCGTAATGTTAGAGGAGGGTAACTTGAGTTCCACGATTTCACCCGCGATCCCCAAGGTAGGGTAACTGGGCCCTATCATGGTGCAAATCGCTCCGGAAGTCTGTGTAACGCCCCTTTGCGTCACCACAAGGTTCCACGTAACTGACCTATTTGTTACACGCGATTGTACGAGCTAGAAACACCTAGTTACGCGAATGTAGCACGCCCGGCGGCGTCTACACTGCTTACCATGTTTTCCTAGGGCTCCCTGTTACCCTGCCTAGGTGGTTACCCTGCCTAACTCAGGGGATGGGTTACCCTATCTAAAGGGTTACCCTGCCTAACTATGATTCCGGGTTACCCTACTCAAGAGGGTTACCCTGCCTGACTGTAGCTCCAATGTTACCCGGCCTTGCTGGGTTACCCTATCTAACTAGGTACCTGAGTACCCTTTCTTCATGAAAGGTACTTATGGTTGCTATGTCACTTTGCAGGTGTCTGGTACCGTTCCTGTCCACGTCCTAGTAGGACCACTGGCTGGGCTGAGGTTCGGTAAGCTATACCAACTGATCTAGGGGTCGTTACACAAGCACAGAATCAGAATCAGATTCTGGTCCACAAGAGGCTCTAGGACCAGCAACCTCAGCTTTGCTGCCGAGACCACCTGATTTACCAAGAGAACCAAGAGAACTAAGCCCTGCACCTGACAATTTACCTAGTCCACCAAGATCCCCTAGTCCACCTAGACCACCAAATAATACAAGCCCAGCACCCATCGCTATGTCAGACCCACTAGAGGCAAACAATCGTCCTAAATCGCCTGGTTTATATACATTCACAGGAGAAGGAAATGATCGGGATCCATTGAGAATCAACTTATGGTTCAACATAGTCCATCAATACATAGCCCACTTTGGTATAACTGACAATGCCCATGAACCCTTGCAATACTATGGAGCCAATTGCAGATAGAAAGCTATTTATATATTCACTTAGCCTGAAGCTTCCCAAGGAGACCACACAGTTGTTGAACTCAAAACAGAAATTTGAGACCTACTACCTTTCATTCACATCTACCGATATCATGTTTGAACAGTGGCTACAAGTCAAGTAAACTAACTGTGGAAAAACACAACAGATTACCGATACTGTGATCAGAGTTGAAACCTTGATAGACAGTCTCCCCCCAGGAACAATTTCGGACTATTCAGAGAAGCCGACACTACCAGAGGACATGGATATCAAGCTCATATGTGAAGTGAAGCTACACATCACTTCAGACACCACCTCTGACCAGTTACTGGAGATAGCGGAAAAGCGAGATGCAATTGCCCACTCTACATGACTTTATGGAAATTATCAAGGAAATGCAACCTCTAATGCAGTTGCCCAACGAGCCCCCAAGCGCGGCCACAACAGCTCCCTGTAAAATCTACAAAGGTTCACCAACAATATCTCTCAGCACCCCAGAGTTTCCCAGGCTGTGATGGATCAGTGCCCGAGAGACAATGACTGTTTCTATTTGTAACCCTCAAACATATCAGTTGGTATAGTGTACTGGACCTCAGCCCCACCAGAGGCCCCAGAGGGTGATGGCGAGTAATGGTACCATAGGTCTGAACAGTGATTTGACAACCTGAGGTACTTAGGCAAAGAAAAGTACCTAGGGACTTAGTTGGGTAGGGTAACCATGCTAGACAGGGTAACCCAGATCAACACTCAGGCAGGGTAACCCAGCTAGACAGTGTAACCCTGAGCTTTATTCAGGTAGGGTAACCCGGAAGCATATTTAGGCAGGGTAACTCATTTAGACAGGGTAACCCGCCCTCTGGGGGAGACTGGGTAACCAGAACGGCAGGGTAACTAAAAAGTGTTATGAAAAATTGTAAGCAGTATAGATACTGCCGGGTGTCTAGTGTTTGCGTAACCAAGTATATTATGGTGATACAAACCAGTAGAATCAATACAGCGGTTAAACAGGATGGTTGGTGATGCAAGAGAATGTTACACAGACATCTGCAGACATTTGCACTTTGATACGAACAAGTTACCCTACCTTTGAAGTCACTTACAAAAAATGTGGACCTCAAGTTACCCTACTATAACATTACGCATAATGCGAAACCTTATTGCAGTCACCTTGGGCTTCTAGGGGAGCTTTTGGAAGGTCTAATACCCGCTTGTGGCTCCCACAGTCGGCCCATGCGACGGGTGGGATATGGTGACAGTTGCAAAAGCTTCACAAAACTGTGAGACTGAAGGCAGTTGTGTTATCCCATATATGTCACTGGCATTCATTCGACAAGATGCTGTCCACTGGATATATATAGGGGTTGACGCAGCCGACATGGGCAAGTTGCTAGTATTGACATTAGGCAGTACTCTGGGGGCACTCTAGGTACCTAATATCCCTATGGGAGCTATGGGAGCCCCTCTGAATAACCATCAGAGTGTCAGGGATGAATAGAAGTTTGTCTAGATAACCTCTACTGCAAAAAGTCAACTTGTACACCTGGAACTATACCACTACTGGGAGACGTTACAACAGGACTCTTAAAATATTTAGTCTTGTAACAGCTGAGTGGATTAACAAACCATGGACTATGGGTAGTGCCCATTCTTGCCAACACAGTAGTGCCACTCGCAAGGGGAGAAATGGAGTTATTTGGAAAATTGCCGAGTGGCCAAGTATACAAAATGACTATATCGCTTGCACAAACGAAAATGTAATCAGGCTACAGAGTCTTAACTGAGATAATGAGTCCCATATTGACTTGACAGGAGGCCACTGACAACACTTCGATCCGAAAGGTTTTTCTCTGCTGCAGACATAATTGAGATACATTGAAGAAAACCAATTGGATTGGTGGACTCTCCTTATCCGAGCCATCCGCAGACTTCCGAAGTTGACACTGAGGAAGCCTGGAATTGATAAACCCTGAGTGGAGAGGGCTGCTCATTTATGGTCGGAGTAGGGTTGGGTGTAGATGGCTTTTATAATTCTACTTAAATAAATGCGATTGGCACTCAACTCTGATAACCAACTACCCTCTCGAGAAGAACTTGATTAGAGTAAACCTCTGGCCTAACGTCATTAAGTTTTATCATTTACTATGAATTATCTAAACCTTTACCTTCTGTAAACTTTACTTATAGTCTTTGGTGTGGTTGCAACCTTTGGATCCATCTTCCTACAGTATATTGTCAAGCTCTACAGTTAACTCTCTCCGGATAATTGTTGCTCCTCTAAACCCCTTTCGTGACATTTACGAGTACTGGTTTCCTTGTCTGGAATAAGTCCCCCAGGGTGTAAAGTACTATGTCTGAAATATCTTTTTAACACTCGCAACGAAGTGCTATTGCCTGTTCTGGTCCTCTTACGGACTACGATGTTATCGCTGACCTTCAAGGCATGGGGTGGGAATTGGTTACTTGGTTGATTGAAGCAGCACCTATTGAGGTACCTGAGGAATATCAGATGATTATGGTCCCCCATCCTAAGGCACTCATAACATCCATCGCCTACAACCAGGTGGCGGTGGTAGCTGAGTCGGTCACTGAAGGGGCTACTTTTGAAAGTTTTACAAAAGAAGTATTTGAGTAATACATTCTACATAAAGTCAGCCAAAGATTTGCTGAAGTACAGTCCCAGCTAGAATGCATTATCGAAGACAAGCAAGTCCATTTTCAAGATAATATAGTCAACATGGCTACAGACTGGATCTGGAAGATAAAGACTGCCTACTGCCAGCAAGTCATAACAGCACATGCGCTAATGGGTCATTAAGAGTCTGTCGAGTGGGCTGTGAAGGAATGAGTCAGGATTGACTCCGAAAATGCTGTAATCATTGATCAAGCTCCACTACTTCCCTTGATCCATAGCAGACCCATTAGCTTTGCACCATATTTTCCAAAAGTAATGGCGGACGTAGACTGGTACCAACATCTTATACCAGCAGCAAGGGAAGCCAAGGGTCATGGGGAACTGCTGGTTCATTCCGGGTTTCTCCATTTGCTCTTGAAGTCAGAGCACATCTAGCAAGCTGATCTTTGAGCCCATCTGGTACAATACGGATGTCTTCCCGACATGCGAGAGTAACAAAGGAAAAAAATCCCGCAAAATCAACAACATCAACGGCGGCTACCACCCTTCTCACAGTGCCAACTACGCTGACAATTGTTTTAGAAGCTGAACGACCGTATTCTGTAGCAGAGCCAACCCCTTTGCCAGCCACAACACAAAATCTGGTACCGCTTGTGCACCAGACAGTACCACTGGCTCCGTAAAGCCATCTGGCAGCGCTGGTATCTCAGGATTTACAGGGGCAGTAGCGCAGTTAGCTACGGTATTAAGTGTTACAGGGTAGCAAATTCGGTACTGTTAAATTGACTAGGCCGTGCTCGTATCGAGAAAATCGGAGAACTGTCAGGAAAGCTTGGTAAAAAGAATGGTTAACATAAAAGGGTTCTCGAAGGCTTTATAACTTGTTAACTTAATATATTGTTAAGGTTTCTTCTCCGTTGCTTCATGATCCCTTAACTACGGGGAACTGCTAACCATTTATACACTTTTCCCAGTACTTAGGTTGGCCATATAAAAGAAGTATCCTTGGAAACTAAGGCCATGGTCTAAACAGTGCGAACACCATTTGACTCTGAAGATGTATGACCCCACCATAGGAAATGATACCCCGGACTATCTATTTCTCAGAGGGTGTCAAGCACTCCACCATTAGATAGCCTTCGATCTCTTTGCCAAATGAACTAAGTTCAAATTGATGCCGCCCATTTGCGAACATCATACGGAATACCAGGTGATCAGTCTGGATGGCCGTCATTCCTGTATATATGCCCTCATGTGCAGATGCAAATGGATTATCAAGAATGCAGAATACGTAATAGATCCACTTGGATAAATTACTCTGTCATCTTTCAGAGAGGCTGAGTAGTTCTGGATACGATCCTACTTCTTGCCAGTGTGGGTTGTAGTCAATATAGTCACCTCCCGGCGCTATATACCATCACATCTTTAGACTTGAAAGTCTAGTACCATATCCTATATGTGTAACATCAGCTTCCCCTTCCTAAGCTTCGTCTCGAAGCAACCTTTTAGTACTTCTTCCGGTAGGGTTAAAAAACCTTCTGCAATAACTTGGCCACAGCAGGGAAAACCTTTCCGTAGATACTACCTAGCCCAACTTTGGCATGGCCGGATTTTCCCTGTGAAAATCTTCAATCAATTCTGGAGCATGCTCTAAGTGCTCTGGTGGTTCCCAGGTGTTCTCACCTTAGGAACATCCTGTCCACTTGACAAAGTATCGAAGTTCTGGGATCGTTCGTGAACGTCCTCTGAATCTTCCCTCTTAAGAGATTATTTCACTCTGGATGATTTTTTCCACTTCCCATCCAAGGTCACCTTCAACTTATTCTGGTACCAGGGGTGGTTGTTCTCGGCCAGGTCGAACTGATTTTCGGTATGGCCCGAGTAGCGATACATGGAATACCGGATGGATTTTCCATCACTCTAATATTTCCAAATTGTAGGCAAGGTTTCTTCTTTGCTCTGGGATTTTGAACGTGCCATATAATTTTGGCGCTAACTTCTATGATGGTCGCTTGGTGCAGATATTCCACGCGTTTAGCATAACCAAGTCCCCAATTTTGAAGTCTGGTTGACTGCGAGCTTTGCGGTCATAGGACTTGTTCACCCCTTCACAAGTCTTCTCAAGGGATTCCTTTGCCTTTGCATGTATCGTTTTCATCCAGTGAGCATACATAGTTGCTCCCGGATTCTGAGCTTCACGCTCCTTCATCCATTCTGTTTGAGGATAGTAACCATAATTTGCGAAGAAAGGGGTTATTCCATGTGCACTTGTTACGGAGTATTTATATGCATACTCGGCTAACGGCACTAAAGGGTACCAGTCATCTTGATCCTAGTTGACCAATATTCGAAGGTCGCCTTCCAGCACTTTGTTGACTCTTTCTGTTTGTCCATCAGTTTAAGGATGGTAAGCCGTAGACATCTTTCTTCTGATGCTTAATATCTTGCACAATGATTCCCAAAATTCTCCTGCAAACTTTGCGTCCATGTCGGAAATGATTTCTGTTGGTAACCTATGAGGTTTCCAAACTTCTTTGATGAATGCTTCTGCAACCTCCTTTGCAGTTGTGTTTTCTTTTAAGCCAATAAAGTGTGCCATTTTGGTGAACCGGTCAACTACAACCATGATCTGGCTGTATCCTGCAGATTTGGGAAGTTGTATTATAAAATCTACCGAGGTAGATGCCCTAGCAGCAAATGGGACCTGTAGTGGTTGTAACAGCCCAAAGAATGCATGTCTTGGTACCTTAGCCTTTTGGCACTCAGTACAGGATCGTACATAGTCGTTTATCCAGTTCGCGATTCCTTTCCAATTAAAGTCTCTTGTGATAATTTCCAGAGTCTTTTCTTGACCGAAATGTCCTGCAATCTTAGAGTCGTGGCACCTTTGTGCAATATCTGTCAGCAGGTGTTCGTTTAGAGGAACATATAGGCGTTCTTTATAGTAGAGCATTCCATCTGTTAGGGTCTATTGTTTGGGCATTTCTTTGCCATCATTCCGTAAACTTTCCAGTTCCTTCTTTCGGTCTAACCAATCTGTATCCTCGTTTGCCATTTTTCTTACCCGTTTCAATAATTTTATATCAAATGTCTTGACTTCGCACTTTGCAATTATTGCATTCGACACTAGTGTTTGTCCTTTAGTGCATATCGGGTGTGAGGTAATATCCGTTGAGTCCAAATATTCGTGCTTTCCGTCAGAATATAGGAAACATAAATGTGGTAGGTTTTCTTCCAACTGTATATCTGACTCCCAAACCCTTGGCTTGCTCGTTCAGTTTAATCTTACTCCATAACCTCATGAAGTTCTTTATCATCAACCTTTTCCACAATCATCTGAGCTATCCGGTCTCCTGTGTGTACAAGAAAAGGATTTTCAGTATTGTTGACTACGAGGATCTTAACCTCTCCTCTATAGGCCGCATCCACTACTCCGGCTCCAATGGAAATACCATGCTTGACTGCTAATCCACTACGTGGTACAATACATGCATATGTTCCGATTGGTAATCCGATACCCAATCCTGTCCCAATAAGCACTTGCCCATTCGCAGGGACTATTTTGTTTTCGGTACTGTATAGGTCATGACCGGTGGCTAGCTTGAAACATCGAGTCGGAATTCTTGCTTCCTGTTGAAGTCTTTTAATCCTTATCATATTGTCCTGTTCCTCTTCAGGCAACCGCTGACTGAGGTGTTCGGAGTTTTCTTTTCCCGATATAACTGAGACAACTAACTTTCGGTTATTCTGCAGGTTTTCAAAGTGATGAGACTGAAGTATAGCCTGCTTGGCATGCTCAGCTCCCTCCTCAGGGCCGTACTCTGGCCGCCTGCTTAAAGCATCCGATTTGCCCCCTCTGGTTCCAGGTCGATAAATGATTTTAAAGTTAAAATCAGTGAGCTTCTGAGCTCAGCGAATTTGTCTTGCCGACCAGGCCTTTGTTGGGAGAATATATTGTAGGTTTTGATGATCGGTGTATAGGGTGAACGGTTCATCGGTCCCAGCAAGATAGTGTCGCCATTCTTCCAACGCAACTAATATTGCCAACAATTCTTTGTCATGAATATCATAATTGCGTTCAGCAGGTGTAAACTTTCGAGAATGGAAAGCGACTGGATGTAGTTTTTTGTCCACATATTGAGAGAGGACACATCCAAGGGCGTTATTGCTGGCATATGTTTCCACTACTGTTTCCCTGTCCGGATGGAAATGACATAATATCGGAGCTGTGAGAAACCGACGTTTGAGCTCCTTAAACGCTGGCTGTTGCTTTTCACCCCAAGAAAATCCTTCGGGTTACCTTTAAGCAAATCAGTAATTAGTGCGCATAGTGCGGAGAAATTATTTATGAACTGCCGGTAGATGTTGGCGAAGCCCATAAATATTTAAATTTCATTTACCGAGGTGGGTAGTTTCCAGGCCTTGATTGATTCCACCTTTCCGTCGCTCATAGTAACTCCATCAACAGCCTCAATATACCCTAGGAACTCCACTGATGTGACATGGAAGGTGCTTTGCGTAAGCGAGATGGCCATTCTGTATTCTCGCAGTCTCTCTAAGACTTTTCTAACCAATATGACATGATCCTTCTCAGATTTAGAGTATATAAGTATATCATCAATGTATACTACCACTCCTTTATCAAGGAAGTCTTTCAGGATCATAGTCATCATTGATTGGAAGGTGGCTGGTGCATTTACCAGACTAAAGGGCATGACATTATATTCATATAATCCGTATCGTGTGCGAAAAGCTGTTTTCCATTCATCGCCCTTTCGTATGCGGATCAGGTGGTAACCGTCCTTCAGGTGCAACTTGGTGAAAATAGTGGCTCCTTCCACACGGTCGCGTAGTTCGGTCATAAGGGGTAGTGGATATTTGTTGTGGATAGTAACTTTGTTTAGTCCTCGGTAGTCAACTACCAACCTAAGACGTGTATCCGGTTTTAGCACAAAAGGTTTTGGTGCACCTGCCGGTGATTTGCTGTGAGAAATTTTTCCTTGTTTTAACATATCATCCAGATATGTTCGCAGTGCTTTTAACTGCTTTTCTAAGAGCAGATAAATTGATCCCCAAGGTGGTTGGGAATCTGGTTTGAGGTCAATAGCATGATCGAAGGTCTGATGAGCCGGTAGTTTCGCTGCAGTTGATGGGTAGAAAAGGTCTTTGTAGTTATGGTATTGTGCGGGTAGTGTATCAAGGATTATTTCTTCCTCATCATCTACTCTTGTAACTCTTCCAATAACGACTGCCTCTGGATCTTCCAGAACCTGCTCATCCTACTCGAGTGATATACCTTCATCCTCTGGTAAGAGGTGAAGCTGACATCCCTGAGCTTCGAACCTCCAGCTTTCTGAATCTTGAATTTCGGTAATAGGATCTTCATCATTCCACCACCCAAATGGAATAATAATTCCATCATTTCCTGTTGGTGCAATCTCGCACAAAATCTTTGATAAGTGTTTATATTTCCTAATTTTCAGGTAAAGGGGGAGGGTGAAATCCCTTCCGGTAGATAATTCGTTTCCTGTAAAACCCAAAATGGGTGTCGGATCCTCACGAGACTTGTAAGGAATATTCAATTCTTTGATTAAATTTTCGTGTATAACAAAGATATTGGATCCAGAGTCTAATAAAACTCGTATGCGATATCGTTTCCTGTACACATAGATATGTGCAGTTTCTTCAGGACATTGGTAGCGTTTTGGTTCATCGTGTTTAAGCTTCTGTCGCTTATGCGACATTGTTATCTCCATTTGTCCTCGCTTAGAAGACATTATGGTTGTATAGCTAGGGTGTTCGTGACAATGCCAGCATTGTTTCGACCATAGAGGTCTCCATAGATGAACTAAACAAATAGTTAATTATTCAGATTCTGGGCAGCCCACAAAGAGCGGTCTTTACCCCCTGCCGTAGGGCTCCCAAAAAATTAAAACCCCCATCAATAGGGGAGAAACCAGTAAACGCCATAACAATGCAACAAATACAAAAAAAAGTTATACTTCTCAGCCTTTCCTGTATGATGGTACCCTAAAGGAGTAATAATTTTGGAAAATGAATTATATTTCCTAAAAGAGAAGAAAATTCTGAAAATGGTTACGGTTTCCGAATTTGGAATATCTCCTCCGAAAATGCTTATAATTGCACTTCGAGTTGTGTTAGGTTACCGTGCAAGACATTTTTGACCATCACCATAATTAGCGGTAAGGTTGGTTGCTATAGGGACCTTTGTTGTTGTTCTAGTTGTTGTTATTGTTTTATTTTTGTTGCAACGACACCATCAGGTTAACCGAGCCCATATCATGAGGTTTCCCAGAAGACTTTACAGCTGTTCAGCTATGGATTAGTGGTAAAATGAGCCTGGACCGTTCATTTTGTCCGCAGGGTCCTGCGTTTAATCGACCCTTCAGGCAGATTAAACAACGGTAATTTGTATCGGAGGCAACTAGGGCTAGAGCGTACCTGGGAGTCACCCCTGCTACTGCCCAGCACTTCCTAAGTGTCTAAAAACGGGAAGTACATCCAAGTGCCTAAAAAGGAGATCCTTCTTCTGACGAAGTAAAAAGCAGGAACCTAAGATTAGAACCAATCTGAGGGAAAAAAAAAAGAACAAATTTAAACGAGATCTCCCTGACGGGGGAGGTCTCATCTTCCGGTCCCCTGAATCCAATCAGTTGAAGCACACTAGGGAACCTCATCGAGGTTCCAGGGAACGACGGTGCCCAACCTGCAATCATGGACCTGCATGCCAATTTTTTTGAAGAATTTTTTGAAGAATTTTTATTGTCGGTAACCTTATTGTCGTGAACTTCAGCACCCTAGAATTGTGGGTTCCCAGTTTCGATTCCGGTCGCTATTGCTAGTGCCCCGAATACTTAATCGCCGTCACCTTTGGTGCCTTTAGAATATTTCTGTATCCAATAATTCCCATAACTGAGGTGCTGGTTCACTCTGAATCTGGTTCATCTTTGGCTGTGATGTTCTTACAGCAAGAGCAGCCATCAGTGGTTTGCTGGAAAATTTTGGTCAGTCCTTCGTTGGTTGCTTAGTGAAAGCTTTTGCTAGCACTATGTTCTTTCGACATTTTCGCCAAGTGTGGTTGTTGGGGCCGCAGCGAATTCAAGCTTCTCATGTCTTTCGCTTATCCAGAACGTCTTGAGGGATTCCATCATCAGCATTCTTCCAGTCCGTATGCTTATCCTTATAATTGAATCCTCCTTTCTTTTCCGATGGTTTTCCTTTAGCCCACTTCCATCGGATAGGATTGTTTTTTTGTTTCTGGTCAGTGTATCTGTGTTTGGTGTTGAACCCTTGTGCTGTATCATCGCGTTTTCACTTGGATGCTCCTCTGTTTGAGGGCTCACCCTTGGATAGTTTCCGCTGTTCCAGAAATTCCTCCTCTTGTCTGCCAACTTCCCGTATGGTTTCCATCCATTCCTCATCTAAGGAAAACTTTAGATGAGATAACCGGCGAAGAATTTCTTCAGGAAGTTTGCTTTGCACCTGTACCCTCCAACTAATTCCTATGAGACCAGCCTTGATGTAGAGATTTTCAAGAAGTAGGAGATAGGTGTCGCTTTGTCCCTTATAGTCTACCTTACTCATTCCACATAAGGCTCGTCGTTCCTCCTCGATGCCAATATATCGCTTGGTAATTTCTTGTCGAAAGTGTTCCCATGTGGAATAGTCTGGGTCTCGGGTATATCCTCCTAATCCACCCATTACCTTCCGGTATTTCTCCGAGAAGGGTGTCACTTTATTCCCCTGTGTTTTCCCCAAGGCAAAAACTATTCAGTGTGCATGATTTTCCCATTGTGTAGGATTGTGATCGAAGTAGTCTTCACAGGCTGTCAACCAGTTTCGAACATCTTGGTTGTCATTTCCTTCGAAGAAGTAGGGTGGTTCCGCTTTTTGCTTTGCTGGTCAGGAGAGTACACCGATACGTTCTAAGAAATCCATAGTTAACCTGTCCTCAGGTATATTGTTCCTGTGAATATACGGTAAACGGGGAGCGCATTCTGGCCTGCCGCCCTTTCTACCCCGTCCATCCTATCCATCACTATCAGACCCTTTATCATCTGGGTCAGGGGCATCACCAAGGTTACCTGGTGGTGGTGGCGGTGGTAGGTTATTTCCTCCACAGTCAACTCCTTTTCCTTTATCCTTCCTAGGAGTTGATGCTGATTCCTTTGTAGGAATATTACCTTCTATTGGTACCATTGTGGGTCCTCGGTTAGACGGTCCTGGATCACCATCACTAGGTCCATACTGTGTTGGTGCAGGTGTCTTTTCCGCTAATCGAAGTACCAGAGCATCTAGGTAGGCCTTCATACCCGCACTCTGTTCTCGTTACTGTTGAGCAGCAATTTCTCATTGCTCATTCATCCTTCTAGTCCATTCCTGTTCCTGTTGGTTCAACTTAGTATTGAGTTCTATTAGTGCCTTTTCCAGGATTCGGTCCCTTATTTCTGAGACTTGTGCCTGTTGCTCTTATTGAACCTGTTGGCATCGGAACTCTTCCTGAACCTGGGCACGTAACCTTTGCTGCTCCCGTTCAGTGTCGCGACTCAATTGTTCCAATGCACGGTGACCTTCCTGTATCTCAGCAACATTGATAACTTCACCTCTGGCCATACGGCTCTGCAGCAATTCTAGCATTGTAAAACTCTGCCTGTCCTCCTGTGATAGTGCTGAGATCGCTATGTGATTCTCATCGGCACTTTCTTTCAAGGATCGGTCCTGGTGGTGTAATGCACAGACAACATTTAGCTGGTAGTTATCTTGTTGACAGGCTTCTTGGTTCGCTCGGCACGTTTCTGAACTCTTAACGGTGGACGACCCAAATGAGTAATGGGAGAGCTGGTACGGCTTCGGGACGGGATTAAAGATGCCGAAGGGGTAGATTCCGTGTCATCCTCTTCGATCATCCAGTCATGTCCCAAAGGACTAGGAATAGGTGTGTCATCACGTGTCATAGCCATGGCACCTCGCTTAGACACCCAAATAATTTCTCTTTGAGAAAATATAAAATAACCAGAGGTCTGGCCACTAGGCCAAAGGTGCTAAATGGAAGAGAAATTAGCTTGAATAGTGGATTTTTCCGCAAGGTCAGCAACAAGTATTTCTTCAAAAAGTAGGATATGGTAGATTATTGTGTGCATTTTTAAAAGGCAGTTATCCGCCGTCTATCTTAACTATAGATATGTTCTGTATATTTTCGCAGTATGCGAGCAAGTTGTCGCAGTGCTACTACACGAAGGTCAAGTGCGTATCCTTCGCAGCAGATAGGAAATACGTTGTCAAAGTTGCGAGGTCGCCAGTGCCCACAATGTTGGCACTGATGAAAACTTTGAGCGTCAAAGTATTATCTGGGCATGAGAGAATATAGAGTTACTTTGGTGACAGGAGAATAACAATATAGTGTTACGGGAGAGCCAATTCGGTACTGTTGAATTGACTAGGACATTATCGTATCGAGAAGATCGGTGAACTGTCAGGAAAGCTCGGTAAAAAGAATGGTTAAGATAAAATGGTTCTCGAAGGCTTTATAACTTGTTAACTTAATACATTGTTAAGGTCTCTTCTCCGTTGCTTCATGATCCCTTAACTATGGGGAACTGCTAACCATTTATATACTTTTCCCAGTACTTAGGTTGGCCATATAAAAGAAGTATCCTTTGAAACTTCGGCCATGGTTTAAACAGTGCGAACACCATTTGACCCTGAAGATGTATGCCCCACAAGAGCAAATAATCCCCTGGACTATCTATTTCTCTGAGGGTGTCAAGCACTCCACCAGTAGAGAGCCTTCGATCTCTTTGCCAAATGAACTAGGTTTAAATTGATACCACCCATTTGCGAACATCATACGGAATACCAGATAATCAGTCTGGATGGCCGTCTTTCCTGCATATATGCACTCATGTGCAGATGCAAATGGATTATCAAGAATGCAGAATACGTAATAGATCTACTTGGATAAATTACTCTGTCATCTTTCAGAGAGGCTGAGTAGTTCTGGATACAATCCTACTTCTTGCCAGTGTGGGTTGTAGTCAATATAGTCACCTCCCGGCGCTATATACCATCACATCTTTAGACTCGATAGTCTAGTACCATATCCCATATGTGTAACCTTAAGAGTCATCGATTCTATAGACAAGCGAATCCCATTAGGCTTATAATCTTTCTTCGTAAACAGAGAGTGTCTAGGAAGGCTCCTATGGAATTAACAAAGATTTTAGAGTAAAACTTATTTACTTTCCCTACAAGCCTTACTAGACACTCTCCATTTACGAAGAAAAATTATAAGCCTAGTCAGATTCACTTGGCCTTAGAATCGACCACCTGTAACAGTATATTAAAAAGATATCTTCTCTCTGGGTTAATGATGGCTAAAGCTCAGGAGGCACTTGGATATCTATATCCTGCGTCTGAGTGTTCACTGACTACTTCTAACTTCCATATTTTAATATACTTTCAACCGTTTCCATCCTTCAATCCTAAGTGCGAGAACTATTTGACCCTGAGAATATTGTTACCCCTGCAGCTTATCGACAAGTCAGAGCTCCTTTATTTCCGGATGCTTTACACCATTTCTCTGTCGGAGATGTCGCTCTTTGTTCTGCTACTTAAACTTAGGTATTCTGTTGTGGAATTTTCCAATGATTTCTTAGACCTCCAAGTGGCCAACTTGGCTGGTACCCTCTTTGGATACTATCGGCTTTCCGACTGTCTTGAAGAAGGCTTGCAGGATGACGTAAGACTTATGATGAGTCCAATACTGTATTGTATTGCTATGCCTCTCATTATCAACCTGTTCCAATAGGTCCCTAGACTAAGATAGGATGTTTTCGGGGTCTCAGTGGGTTCTCATGTTTCTCCTAGAGTGCACTCATCATATTCTCATTTTTAGCACAGAGCCTCCCGTCACCTTCGGTCCAGTCGAGTGAAGGCTTACGGAATCAGCTGTAACTCTACCAACACTGATCCTGTGCAGTTGATTCCAGTTGCATTGGGTTGTCCAAGTCTCCATCTTCATGTACCTGGCGGAGAGCATCAGGTTGGACGAATTGTGACGACATATTTGGTATTACAAGAGGGGTGCCAATTTTTGGCTTTTTTGGTGCAGTGATACTTTTTACAGTAGGCACTGCAGGTGACATGGGGGCCACATAAGGGGGCCAGAGGGGTATGAGTAGTATCTCACCCCAATTTTCCTATGAATGCTGTGCCGCATTCCAGTACCTTATGCCCATATGCCTAACATACAGCTTATTATTCCCCTGCTTGTAGGATCGAGGGAGGACCTTCAGGGCATATTTTCTCTCACCAGGCTCCATGTACAAAGTGCTCGGTTAAAGTACTAAAATATTTACCCTCAGGGCCGAAGTTGAAAAAGACCCATTGTCTTTTCTGTTCTTCGGAAAACCATACTATTCTTGGAGCTTGTCCCAGCTTCCAACATCTAGTTCGGAGGGATGTCGATAAGGTTCTTATAGCTAGAGAACCCCCTGCCCCACATTTTCCAGTTCAAGTGCCTTCCTCCACCGAAGCCAGTTGGCCTAGTTCAAAGGATCGCTTTAGCAGTTAAAATGAACCTTTGGGACTCCATGGTGGAAACACCTTTGGAGGCAGTGGTAATCAACCACCCAGGGGTGGAAATGTCAGCAAAGGAGGAGAACCAGGTGATTCTGACTCCTTGAACAGTAGTGACGACTACTCTTCCTCCCTCCTATATCTAAGCTGATTTCTTGGCTGAAGAAAGTCCCACCGAAATCAGGCTAGGAAGCGCCGGTATGATGAGCGGTGTCAAGCCTTGACGGACTCCCTTCAAAGGTACAACACAATATCCCACATACAGAAAAACAACCTGAGAAGTTAGTGATTAAATGGTTCAATGGGGACCCCTTTGATACACAGTGATTCATCCAAGATGCGGAGATTAGATTTGACGACCATCGATACTGCAAGCTGTCGGATATGGGTGAGATGAGCCTTATCATTGTGCTTCTTGAAGGGGCCATAAAGAAATAGCGTCTATCTGCACATCACCCAGAATGCAGCCCTTAGGGCTTAAGTTACCTTCAATACAAGCAACGAGTAGCTAATTTGGGAGGCTTTGAGAAACGCCTGGAGTGCAGTTGCGGTAGTCAATTGGATCGGGATAGCGCACTTCGCGAATAGAATAGTTTAGTTATTAAGACCCATAAGGTAGATCAATTTATTGATGAACTGATTCAGTTAGCCAGTCAGGTGCCTTTTGATGGGATTAGTGTGAAAGACAAAGCTAGCATTGGTATGACTGCAGATTTGGTACATGCCTGGGGGCTAAAAACTCCACCTCCTGAAGCATACATCGACTACCTCAACCTTTTGTGTAATACTAGCCACCGACTGCAGGATGTAGCTTCTTTCAACTGCATTGTTCTCAAGGAAAAATAGAATCCGCTAAGAGACTGCGAAAGAAGGACCAAGGTTCTGAGAGTCGCAATCACAAAACCTAACAGGCAATGGCCAACCCCACCCGGGTCAAGAGACCATCAGAGTATGAGGAAAAGTACCAGAATATCCCTGTCACTCTGATGGACAAGCGCCACTACCTATAACAATGCTCTAGTTGTGGTACTGAGGGTCATTTCTGGAGACTGTGTACTGCTCCCCAACCAGTTGTACAGTCCATCTAAGCAGTTTAAAAGCGAACGACTTCAGAAGTTGGTAAATGTAATTCAATTGTGCCCAAAGATCGACTCATTGAGCCCCCTCCTGAGGAGGAAAAGATTACCGAGCTCAGGAGTTCACCTCTGAAATTAGAGGTTGATACTGTTAAAAGTGAAGAAGGTAAACTATCTTGAGAGGATCCTAGAAACTAGAAGGCTGACTACTACTCTTTGCAATAAGGCCTAGAGGAAAAGGATAGAAAGGAAGGGAAATTGGTCTAGGTGAATCCCCTCCTCTATACAAGAAAAACCTAGCTGATTCTATACTGCAGGGTAGGATTGGATTTGAGTTTTCTTTTGTATTGAGATTGCGAAGGTTTGTTTCTTATTTCCTTTGTTTATTCCTTTACTTAGGGATGACCGATAGTGATGGTCTGGTTTCATTTGATTTTATTGCTTTTGTATGTCAAACAGGCAGGACTTGATTAGCAATTGAAAGATATTTTGCAAGTATACCTGAGGAGGATTGAGTACCTGATATCTCGCTGGCGTGATTGTAAATACCCAAACCTATATCTATAATAACGTGTGAGATATTATGACACTTAAGGGAACAAAATCTGTTAGCAAAGAAACACCCACTAAGCGGCAGAGGCTAGCTGGCCTCCCACCCCACACTAGGTTAATACATATGAAACTCTATTTGGACTAGAATTTTTATAAGCAACGGAGTAGTAATAAAGTACTACTTCTGTTGGATAGTAGCGCTATGGGGTACTGTTTTGAGTAGTTCATAGGTCAAGAAGGCCCTGCTACCATGTATACATAGGAAATTTCTGACACTAATCTCTTATGCAAGTAGAAACCAAATCCGAAGTTCCAGGAATCATGACACCAAAGCGGTTAGAATGAAGAACCGTAACCATGTAAATGAAATGAGATTTGAGCTTGCAGATATGCCATACTAAGGTTGAAGGCAATCTCCCAATGTCGTGACTAAAGACCACAATCCGGATATTGATTGGGATAAGAGTACTCTGAAGTGGCATACAGAATACTGCAAGGCAAACTCCCTTATAACTAAGCGACATATGAAGTTCATCACAAGGGAAGAACTTCAAGCTATAGGATAGCAGTCAGGTATATCTTTTAAGGATGGCTAGGTATACGTGAGAGGACAGTCAAGACATTAGGGTCAGTCTTCTCCCTGAGTACAAGGATTATGCGGATATTTTAAGTCAAGAAAATATAGCTACACTATCGAAACATACCGAGTTTGACCAAAAGATCGAAATAGAGCCAGAGAGCAAGCCAGCTTCAGGCGCCCAATACCCACTCTCAAAGCAGAGTTTGACCTCTTGTATGACTATATCCGTGAAATGGAGGAAGAAGGGAACATAAAGCGGTCTATGTCTCCAGCTAGTACTCCTATCTTCTTCGTAGCGAAGCCTGATGGTACGCTAAGGATATACATTGTAACGGAATCCTACTATGTTACTACTATTACTACTAACTTAATGTTGGTTATTACTTATTTGGGTTAATACCTGATAAGCGCTACTAATTGGTTGTTTCTTTCAACATGGTTATGACTTCCTAACTGGTAATTTTTTCCTTGTTTCGCTTATCACTACCCCTACTTGCTTGTACCTATTTGGGTATCGCTATCCTCCTGCTATACCTACTGGATTTGTATAGTAGTAGCGATCTCTTGTTCCTTCCTGTTTGGATTCCATTACTTGTTTTGTTAGCTCTATCCTCTCACATTTAACCCTCTCTTTTTCGAATATGGTTACCTTGGTATGCTGCCTCTGGTAGCATGTTTGTTGGACAGGATATTTGTGCTTTTGTTTAGTTTTGCTAGCTACAATCTTTGGTATTTAAAGAGCCTGCAATCCCTTAAGGATTCGGACTCTCAAGCCTCACAAGAATATCATCTTTAATACTTCAAGATAAACGGTCACTCTATTAGTTCGATACCTTTTACCTTGTCTATTGAAGACCTATCCATTGACACATCTCCCCCTATCCCTATAGTTTCTTCTGAGCCCCTTTGGGATTCTCGAGATACTTGGGAGTAGGTTACATTTTTTTGACCTAGACTAAAGTATACCTTTGATCTTCGGCAGAGGACTGATCACCCTTCACATACCTTGACCCTGCAGTACTAGTACACCTCCCTGTTTTCCAAGAAGGCCTTGAGTGGAATCCTGGCAAGACCACCTCACCCTAGCTAGCAACTATTTCTCTTCCAAGAGATACCAGAAGGCACTTGACTAGAGGATCAGTAGCATCCTCCTCAGGATGCCAAAGTCTGGCACCAGTACCCCCATCTGCACCAACATCTGAGAACCAGAACTATCTTCAGTAGATTGCAGCAGTAGTGAAGAAGAGGACCAAGACCAAGCCCAAGACCAAGACCAAGCCCAAGTTCAAGAACAGCTCCACCAAGAAGTCCAATCCAAGAAAGAACCAAGCTCAGAATCAGAATCAGGTTCTGGTCCAGAGTACACTCCAGGACCAGCACCCACAGCTTCGCCACTTAGACCACCCAGTCTACCAAGGAACCCAGAGAACTAAGCCCTGCACCAGATGGTTTACCTAGTCCACCAAGTCCACCTAGTCCACCAAGTCCACCTAGTCCACCTAGTCCACCAAGAAATCCAGGCCCTGTACCCATCGCCATGTCAGTCCCCCCAGAGGGAAATTATCGTCCTAAATAGCCTGCACCATTTACATTCACAGGAGAAGGGAAAGATCGAGATCCATTGATAATCAACTCATGGTTCAACACAGTCCATCGATACATCGCCAGCTTTGGCATAAATGATGATGCCCCTGAAGCCCTGCAATACTATGGAGCCTATTGCAGAGAGAAAGCCCTTGATAAATTCACCCAATATGAAGCATCCCAAGGAGACCACACAGTTGCTGGACTCAAACAGAAATTCGAGTCCTATTTCCTTCCTTCCACATCCACTAATACCATCTATGAACAGTGGCTACAAGTCAAGCAAACTACTGGCGGAAAAACAGCACAGATTACCGATACTGTAATCAAACTTGAAACCTTCTGAGACAGTCTCCCCCCTGGAACAATTTCAGACTATTCAGCAAAGCAGAGAGTCCTAGATGCTATGGATATCAAACTCAAGCGAGAAGTGAAGCCACACATCACTTCAGATACCTCCTTTGACCAGCTAGAGGAGATAGCGGAAAAGCGATATGCAATTTCCCACTCTACAGGACTCTATGGAAATCGTCAAGGAAATGCACCCTGCAATGCAGTTTCCCAACAAGCACCCAAGCGCCCCCAGAATAATACCCCGCCAAATCAACCAAGATTGTCCAATAAATCCTCTCAACATCTAAGAGTATCCCAGGCTCAGAAGGATCAGCGTAGAAGAGACCATGACTGTTAGTATTGTAGAAAATATAGACACTACTCCGATACCTGCTTTGAGAAGAAGAAGTATAGGAGCACCCAGCAGTGAGAAAATGGAGGCCCTGGAGGAACCAGGAGACCCCAGAATATCAGAAGATCATAAACCCACCCAGGAAGACGATCCCCATGTGAAGAAATCAGTCACAGTTACCACAAACCATGCAGAACCCAGTGGAACTTAATCCCAAGCCCTCCAAGCATAGATCACAGTCAATGGCCACAAAGCAAAGGCACTATTCGATACAGGAACCAAAGGAGACAACTTGATATCTGGAAAGTTTGTCAACACCCACCAAATCCCTACAAGAGACCTCGAGACTCCTATCAACCTGAAAATGGCAGTTATAGGATCACGCTCAGCAATCAACTATGTTGCAAAGCCTGTCATACAGATTGACAAGGAAAGCGGCGATATCTCCTAAGCCCTAGTCTGTTCCCTGGACAACTATGATATCTTCCTAGGAATGCCTTACCTTACTGCACACCATGCTGTAATAGATTGCGGAAAATCTATTATCACCTTCCCTGACAAAGGAATCACCTTGACCTGCAAGAAAGCTACACATGCACGATTTTCAGCCATCAATGAAGCAGATACCCCTGATTTCATTTCCGAGTTTCCTACAGTATTTCCTGGCAAGAAGACAGCGGAACTACCAATCTCAAGAGATGACAACCACCACATCTAGCTGAAAGATACAATTTCGGACCATAATTCGAGATTCTTCATATTCCTTGACAAGATCATGCCAGCTTAGAGAGCATTAATCGTAGACTGGAAAGCCAAAGGAATAATTTACCCAAGCGAGGCACACAACCCAGTCAACATATTCCCAAAGTTGAAACCCAATGGCGAAATCAGATTAATTGCAGACCTTGTCCCCAGAAACGATAATACTATTAAGGACTGTGGAGCCATTCCCAACCAAGCTATCATACTCAGAACTGTTGCCAGAGCAAAGTTCAGATCCACCATAGACCTAGCAAATTGGTACTTCCAAATTGGATTTCTCCCCAGCGATGCGAAATACAATACCATCAAAACACCCTTTGGATACTTTGTATGCAGAGTGATGCTGCAAGGAGATGCCAGCGCCCCTGCTATAGCTATGAGAGTTATAGAGTTTGTCATAGATGGATTTATTGGAAAATTTGTTTAGGCATACATGGATGACATTACCACCTACTCAGAATCAGTTGTGGACCATATTTCGCATATCAGATCAGTCTTGAGAAGACTGAAGCAGCACCAAATCAAAGCATCCCCAGCCAAGTGCAAATTCTTCGCCACCAAGCTCTCACCCCTAGGACATATTATAGATGAAAGAGGAATTCATGCAAACTATGAAAAAATTCGATCCATCCAAGACTGGCCTACACCAAAATCGAAAAATGATGTTCAGACCTTTATAGGAGTTGTGATATAACATGCACAGTTCCTTCCACACCTAGCCTCCACCACCGCCCCCCTTTCGGACCAGATTTCCCAAGATGTGTTAGAATAGCGACCCCTGTATGAGGAAGCCTTCAAACAGGTTAAGCGTCTGGCCAAGGAGACAATTCTGCTCCGCCCCATCTCATATGATACATCAGCTGATCCAATATACCTGATTACTGACGCCTCTAAGGCGGGATCAGGAGCATAGGTTGGCCAAGGTCCCTCCCCTGAGAAAGCATACCCTGCCGAATTCCATAGCTGAGAGTTTGCAACTAGTCAGCTGCACTACCCTGTCCATGAATTGGAACTTTTAGCGATTGTGTATGCCATTGAGGCATTCCATCCGATTCTATATGGCACCAAGTTCACTCTTGTGTCTGACAACAAGGCACTATCCTTTTCCATGAAGCAGACTGACCTACCTTACCGGCTTACTAGATGGCACATGTTGCGACAATCTTATGATTTCGATATCATACACAGACCTGGCAAAGACAATATCCTTGCAGATGCACTAACAAGGATCTATGAAGACACCCCAGCAGATGAAGACTAAATACTCGAAAACTCTAAAGAAAAGAATCCTATAAAGACCCCATTCTCCGCCATGAACAGAGTATCAAGGAACTACCTCAATATCGCCCATGCCCTCGAGCCTTGTTCTGCCCTCACTCTTCAAGTGCACTATCGCATACTTACTCCTGAACACTACTCCATGTCGAACTCACATCATGGCACCTGCTCAAACCCCTCCAGCTCCGAAGAAGCAACTCAATGCTCAGATTCTGTTGAACAAGTCATGGACAAAGCAGCAGATACCCATAAGCTTGAAACCAATGCCATTCAAGGTTGTGAAATCGTCAAGACCTCATCCTATCTCAGCAACCCTCAAGAGCCATCCGATGCCACAGTACTTCTTCAGCGAGCTAAAGCCGTACTATCTGGCCTTGCGGCAAGTTTTAACAATACTCCAGGAGATATGGACCAACCACTGCATCGAGATGGTATTACCAACTGCTTTAAACGAATCCATGATTGAATCACCCAATTGGAATCCCTTGCAGTCACCACCTCCGGAAATATTGCCCCCAACAGCAGATCTACTGAACCTGACCTCCAGCCAACATCAGTCCCTCCTCGACCACCAGTCAATGAACTGGACCGATTTCTTGAATCTAATAGAAACAGAGCCATGCACTGGACTGCCTGTTTCTGGGATGAATGCCATACCCACATAATGGGAAAGAATACAGGATACCTTCCATCAGGATCCCGTGATATGTCAGGACACTTGCCTCTTTACTCTTCTGCCAACTTTGTCTCCCCTCATCATCCCAAGTGCAAAGCAGAGCACAGATGGGGTCTTCCTCCTCCCCTCCACGATCAGGATGGCTACCCAGTATTTCATACAGTTATTGATTAGGGAAAAGAAAGAGAAATAACGGATATCAACCAAGAATGGGACCTACGTACCCCTGAAGCAACAGTCAATTATGAGGACTGTTTCTTGGATCAACCCTCATCACAGCTGGAACCTCGCGCTTTTCAGCTTACTAACTACATGAATGGAAAGTGGTACTCCAGCATTCGAAATGCTACCCAGAATGACCCTCTGCTTGAGGTAGTTACCGATGCTATCGACCACCCTGACTGGCTCATATAGGATGGAGTTCTCATCAGAAAGGGGAAGGATGACAGTAGAGACTGTCTTTATGTCCCCTATGAAGCAAGCTATGAAGGTTCTAATATCAGAAGTGAAATTATGCACATTCCCCATGAACAAAAGGCACCTATGGGTTGGCAGAAATGTTTTGATTATGCTTCAAGACACTTCTACTGGCTCTCCATGAGGATCAATTTCAAAAACTATGTCTGCTGATGCCACCTATGCCAGCTCAACAAGCAACCTACCACTGTCGCTAAAGGATCAGTCATCCCCCTCCCTGTCCCCAGGCAGCCATTCTCGTCCCTTACAATTGACTTTGCAGGACCCTTCCCAAATAATTCCAGCTGGAACTAATCATAGTTGTCGTGGATCGATTCAGTGGCTTTACCTACCTCATACCAGTCTCCCTGAACATCACAGCTATCGAAACAGCACACACCCTCATTGAACTAGTATTCTCCATTGTTGGTTTTCCTACCTCCATTGTCTCTGACAGATACCCCAAGTTTACATCAAGGTTTTGGACACAGCTTATGGCCAACCTCAATATTGATCTCAACATGGCTACAGCTTACCATCACCAGACCAATGGGCAGACTGAGTGCAGAATCAGAACTGTTCGCCAATGCCTTAGGAACTATGTCAATCCTAAAGGAACCAAGTGGGTTCGCCACCTACCTCATGTCCAGACTGCAATCAATGCAGCCCCTAGCGATAGCACAGAACTGTCCCTCTTTGAAATCACCTTTGGCAGACTACCAAACCTCCTCCCTAGCGTCAGAGTTCTCCCCACTTCTGTGCCTGCAGCGGACGAGATTGCTTCACAGATCATGAAGAATCAACAACTTGCCAAAGATGCACTCAAGAAGGCCAGAGCACGCCAAACTACCTTAAGCGAAAACAGAAGAAAGGATGGAGCCCTAATCATCCCTAACGAAACTGAAGTTATCTTCAAGTTAGCACCCTACGACCATAAGGTTGGACAAAATCACAAGCTAGTTGGACCATGGTTAGGACCTTTCTCAGTGAGCGAAGGACCTGACAGACATAACAACTACAAACTCATACTCCCTCCAGTGATGGCACAATTCCACCCTTGGATCCATCGCAGCCATCTTCGCATTTACCAAAGACCCAACCCCTTTGCCTTCTCAGGAACACCTGAACCTATATCCAAAGAGCCTGTCACCATCGATGCCAGTGGACAAGAGCAATGGGAAATTGAAAAGAAACTCAAAGATCGAATCTATCACAGAAAGAGACAGTTCTTAATCCATTGGAGAGGCTATGACGAAATCAAAGCAACATGGGAACCCCTCTATGATATAAAGGCGCCAGCACCTTCATCAGATCCTACTTGTTCGATACCTGCAATGAATTTATACCTTTCAAACTCCCTTGGTCCCATGGCGAGACTTTATCTGCCTGGACACTTCAGATACCAGACTATGCCCCCCTCTCACCTGAGCTTGACCCTGACGGATTTTGGAAACCCCTTCAAGACTCTGACTACTCAGAATCTGATAACGGCACAACACTCTCCACCTTGGATGAATATGAGATGGAAGGCTAACTGCTTCAGGGTATTGTCTTCGCTACTATGGGGCTTATGAAGGTGTAAGGTCCTGACACCAGTGATGGATATATGTTTAACTGAATAAGTTATATGTTTTGAAATTGAGTGGAATGCTCCAAAGGCGGGTTGGTCATTAAGCCCTTTAGGATATTCCTTCTTGTTTTGTTTGTTTTATTTCTTTTAAGGGGAATGTAACAGAATCCTATTATATTTCTACTATTACTACTTACTTGATGTTGGTTATTACTTATTTGGGTTGATACCTGATAAGCGCTACTAATTGGTTGTTCCTTTCTACTTGGTTATGACTTCCTAACTGGTAATTTTTTCCTTGTTTCACTTATCACTACCCCTCCTTGCTTCTACCTATTTGGGTATCGCTATCCTGCTGCTATACCTACTAGATTTGTATAGTAGTAGCGATCTCTTGTTCCTTCCTGTTTGGATTCCATTACTTGTTTTGTTAGCTCCATCCTGTCTCTTTTAATCCTCTGTTTTTGGAATATGGTTACCTTGGTAAGCTGCCTCTGTTAGCATGTTTGTTGGATAGGATGTTTACCCTGTTGTTTAGTTTTCCTAGCTACAATCTTTTGTATTTAAAGAGCCTGCAATCCCTTAAGGATTCGGACTCTCAAGCCTCACAGGACTATCATCTTTAATACTACAAGTTGAACAGTCACTCTATTAGTTCCATACCTTTTACCTTGTCTATTGAAGACCTATCCATCGACACATATCCCCCTATCCTTATAGTTTCTTCAGAGTCCCTTTGGGATTCTCAAGATACTTGGGAGTAGGTTAAATACATTAATTACTAAGGACACAACAAGATAACTATTATGAATATTTATCCGTTGCCCTTGATGAATGAGCTTAGGGATAGGCTTGGAAACGGCACAGTATTCACCAACCTGGATGTGAAGAATTGCTATTATCCTATCCGGATAGCACTAGGTGAGGAATGGAAAACTGTCTTTAATATTCGTTATGGCTTGTATCAATATATGGTAATGCCGCTTGAGCTATTTAATGCACTATCCACCTTTCAGAGTATGTTCAATAGAGTATTTAGAGATATGCTTGATGCGTGAGACCTTATTTTTATAGATGACATCCTAATATACTCAGAGAGGATAGAGGAACATTTCTCATAAGTCCGTCAGGTGACGCAGAGACTGCGAAAAGCAAGCCTTTGCGTTAGCATAAAAAAGGCCACCTTCCATCAAATAGAAGTGGAATTCTTAGGCTATAAGATATCTGAGTATGGAATATCAATGACGACTCAAAAGGTAGGGGAGATCAAGGTGTGGAATACTCCAGAGAACGTAATTGTCATTCAATGCTTTATGGGATTTGCAAACCTCTACAGTCAATTCAGAAATGGGGTTAGCAAGGTAGCGAAACGATTAGCGGATTTGGCAAAGAAGGACGTAAAATAGGACTGGTCAGCTGCTTGAGAGCAGTCATTTTGTAACGGAATCTGACTATGTTTCTACTATTACTATTAACTTGATGTTGGTTGTTACCTATTTGGAATTATACATGATAAGCGCTACTATTTGGTTGTCCCTTCCTACTTGATTATGACTTCCTAACTGGCTATTCCTTCCTTGTTTCGCTTATCATTACCCCCTCTTTGCTCCTAGCCATTTGGGTATCGCTATCCCCATGCTAGACCTACTAGATTTGAATAATTATAAGCGATCTTTTGTTCCTTTTGGTTAGATTACATTAATTGTTTTGTTGGCTCTATCCTGTCACTTTTAACCCTCTGTTTTCGGTATATGGTTACCTTATTATGCTGCCTCAGTTAGCATATTTGTTGGACAAGATGTTTGCGCTTTTGTTATGTTTTCCTAAATATAACTTTTGTATTTAAAGAGCCTGCAATCCCTTAAGCATTCGGACTCTCAAGCCTTAAAGGACTATCATTTTTAATACTACAAGTTAAATGGCCACTTTATTAGTTCTATAACTTTTACCTTGTCTATTGAAGACCTATCCATCGACACTTCTCCCTCTATCCTTATAGTATCTTCAGAGTCCCTTTGAGATTCTCGAGATACTTGGGAGTAGGTTACATTTTTTGCCCTAAACTCAAGTATACCTTTGATCTTTAGCAGAGGTCTGATAACCCTTTGCCTACCTTGACCTGCAGTACTAGTACACCTCCCTATTTCTAAGAAGGCCTTGAGCAGACTCCTGGAGAGACTAGCTCACCCTAGCTAGCAACCATTTTGCTTCCAAGAGATAACAGAAGGCACTTCATTAGAGGTTCAGTAGCATCCTCCTTAGGACCTCAAAGTCAAGTGCCAGTACCCCAACCTGGACCACGATCTGCTGATTCAGATCTATCCTCAGTAGATAGCAGCAGCATTGAACAAGAGGAACAAGACCAAGCCCCAGCTCCACACTAAGCCCAAGACCAAGACTATGACCAAGACCAGGACCAAGCCCAAACCCAAGTCCTAGAACAAGTCTGAGAAGTGCTCCACTAAGAAGTCTAATCCAAGAAGGAACCGAGCTCAGAATCAAAATCAGATTCCGGTCCAGAGTACGCTCCAGGACCAGCACCTCCAGCTTCGCTACCTAGACCACCTGGTCTACCAAGAGAAGCAAGAGAACTAGGCCATCCACCTGACGATTTACCAAGTCCACCAAGACAAAGTAGTCCACCAAGTCTACCAAGCAATACAAGCTCTGAACCCATCTCTATGTCCATCCCCCCAGGGGTCAATAATCGCCCTAAATAGCCTTCTCTATTTACATTCACAGGTGAAGGAAAAGATCAAGACCTATTGAGAATCAACTGATTGTTCAACACAGTCCATCGATACATTGCCAGCTTGGCATAACTGATGATGCCCCTGAAGCCCGGCAATACTATGGAGCCTATTGCAGACAAAAGGCCGTCGATAAATTCACCAAATAGGATACCTCCCTAGGAGACCACACAATTGCTCGACTCACACAGAAATTTGTACATACTTTCTTCCTTCAACATCTACTAATACCATCTATGAATATTGACTACAAGTCAAGCAAACCACTGGCTGAAAAATCACACAGATTACTAACACTGTAATCAGACTTGAAACCTTGAGAGACAGTCTCCCCCGAGGTACAATTTCAGACTATTCAGCGAAGCAGAGAGTCCTAGATGCTATAGATATAAAGCTCGAGTGAGAAGTGAAACCACATGTCACTTCAGACACTTTGTTACAAACCTATCCTTAGTCTGCCGGACAAGGCACACTATCTCCTTTAACTGCAACAGGTAACGATACGTACCTCTCGTCTTACCTCTCTTCAGGTCTCGTAGCCTTATGTCGCCTAGGGAACGCTGAGTCCTTTCACTCCTAGCCCGTGCGACTGCTCCTTAGCGATACGTTTCTCGAATCACCTTTCGGTCGGTGATATAAACGGATGGTCGTGATAAGAAATAAAGTATAGATTGAGCTAATAGTAAAAGTATAACATAGGAAGTGACTTAGGTGGTTGCGTGAAGAGCTAGCTATCTCTGTCCGTGACCCCCCTTATATAGGCGCTCTTCCCACAACCCTAACCCTGGTGACTTTACTATGAGTCACCTCTTTACTATGACTGCCATGTGAGTCATAGTATAACAAACGTCCTATGACTCACAATCCGAGTCATAGTATACAATCCCCATAGTATCCAATTTCCATAAAAGATCATGTGCGCTAATCGCGTCACATGCGTGAAACCCCTGACTCATACTTGTAGTCAGGTGCGAAAGTCATAACATCATATGACCTCACAATCGTGAGTCATGAAACAATAAATCAAATCAAACATCATAATCATAAATGATCTCACAAATCGTGAGTCATGTGAAACATTCCGTATTGCTAAGTCACGATTTGTGACAATAGCTCCTCTCTCCCATCAGCTTGAGTCCCATCAAGCTATTCACCAAGTTTCATCACTTGGTTCCCAAATCTTCTCGCATCGCGACGGAACTTCCGTAAAATTTGTTCCGTTGTGCGTAACTGTTTCCTGACCATCTCCGATGTCAGGTCTGCCACCTCGATCGTTCGCTTTTGGTGCGCAATGGTGGCTTGTTGCGCTTCGAGGGTCTCCTCTTGGAGTCTGATCGTTCCTTGGGCTTCATCCAGTTGTATTTCCAAACCCGAAATCTTTCTTTGGAGGCACTCAATATCTGCCTGCGTGTGTTGGCTTTCGGTATCGTTGTTACGGGTTTCCTCGCCCCTCTCCAACCGTCCCCTCCTGGCTTCCGTGCGCTGAGCATCCTTCCTAGTCAGTTCTTCTCTTTTACCCCACGCCTTGGGGTAGTATCCTGCCCGGATCTTCGCATC
>QFET01009108.1:0-21606 GCA_003316355.1 Tuber calosporum | reverse complement strand
TGGTCTGACTTCTTCTGTCTGTAATGATGAATGTAGCACTAGAGCCGGGAGTCTCTCCCTGCCGCTCCCGCTTCTAACTAGTTATCAAGAAAAGGGAAGGGTGATCAATCCTACCTACTGTTCTCAATCCTGAGAACCAGATATCACCTGCTGAGGCGAAAAAAATGTAACAGGCGCTAGCCGGTGTGAACAGTTATACAATAGAGCCTAAGCGGTAGCCTGCTATCGCTTTGGTGTCTAAGGGAGACCTGCTGAGAGGCGAAGACAAGGGGAGTACAATAGAATGGTTTATAGAGCGAAGGGGAACAATAGGATCGCAGTTCAACCAACTGTATTCACTGTCTAGGCATCTGTCTGAAGTCTGATGTCTCCTGCTAGCCAGGAGACTACTCTTAAATACATGATATCTTTCCTGCAAGAGCTGAGGCTCTGAAAACCCGCAGCCACTATCATTACCGGTGAGTGTACCGGTACCGGAATCCTGTGGCCCTGCCAGCGTCCTGGAAAGCCTGGGGCTTTCCCACAACACTGCCTCTATCCTACCGCCGGTATATATGACCTGTTCCTTCCCTTGGAACCCCTGGGGCACAATCCTGCCGATCCTGCAAAGCATACAATAATAAGAGCGCCGGAATCTAGAGATTCCGGCGGGGAAATCAAATACAAAAGAAATCAAATCAAATGAATGTAATCTGACAAAGGAAAGGCTAACGAGAGTAGTAATAGAGGTACCGGAACATGTACTCATGTTACACTGTATCTCACCATCATTGATAACTTCACCACTGGCCATATGGCTCTGCAGCAAATCTAGCATTGTAAAACCCTGCCTGGCCTCCTGTGATAGTGCTGAGATCGCTATGTGATTCTCATCGGCACTTTCTTTCAAGGATCAGTCCAGGTGGCGTAATGCATAGACAACATTTTGCTGGAAGTTATCTTGCATATTGACAGGCTTCTTGGTTTGCTCGGCACGTTTCTGCACTCTTGTAGGTGGGCGACCCAAATGAGTAATAGGAGAGAAGATACGGCTTCGGGACGGGATTAAGGATGCTGAAGGGGTAGATTCTGTGTCATCCTCTTCGATCATCCTGTCATGTCCCAAAGGACTAGGAATAGGTGTGTCATCCCGTGCCATAGCTATGGCAGCGCTTAGACACCCAAATAATTTCTTTTTAAGAAAATATAAAAGTAACCACTAGTCTGGCCTCTAGGTCAATGGTGCTAACTGGGAGAGAAATTAGCTTGAATAGCGGGTTTTTCCGCAAGGTCAGCAACAAGTATTTCTTCCAAAAGTAGGATATGGTAGATTATGTTTGCGTTTGGTAAACACGGTTACCCGCCGTCTGTCTTGACGATAGATATGTTCTGTATATTTTCACTGTATCTGAGCCAGTTGTCGAAGTGCTACTGCTCAGAGGTCAAGTGTGTATTATTCGCAGCAGATAGGAAAAACATTCTCAAAGTTGAGAGGTCTGCAGTGCCCACAATGTTGGCACTGATGAAAACTTTGAGCGTCAAAGTATTCTCTGAGCATGAGAGAATATAGAGTTGCTTTGGTGATAGGAGAATAACAATATAGTGTTACGGGGTAGCCAATTCGGTACTGTTGAATTGACTAGGCCGTGCTCGTATTGAGATAATCGGAGAACTGTCAGGAAAGCTTGGTAAAAGTATGGTTAAGATAAAATGGTTCTCGAAGGCTTTATAACTAGTTAACTTAATAACAGAATAACTGCATATATTGTTAAGGTCTCTTCTCCGTTGCTTGATGATCCCTTAACTACTGGGGACTGCTAACTATTTATACACTTTTCCCAGTACTTAGGTTAGCCATATTAAAGAAGTATCCTTGGAAACTTCGGCCATGGTCTAAACAGGGCGAACACTGTTTGACCCTGAAGATGTATGACCCTACTACAGCAAATGATCCTCCAGACTATCTATTTGTCTGAGGGTATCAAGCACTCCACCAGTAGATAACCTTCGATCTCTTTGCCAAATGAACTAAGTTCAAATTGATGCAGCCCATTTGCGAACATCATACGTAATGCCAGGTGATCAGTCTGGATGGCTGTCTTTCCTGCATATATGCACTCATGCGCAAATGCATTCGGATTATCAAGAATGCAGAATACGTAATAGATCCACTTGGATAAATTAGTCTGTCATCTTTCACCGAGGCTGAGTAGTTCTGGATATGATCCCACTTCTTGCCAGTTTGGGTTGTAGTCAATATAGTCACCTCCCAGCGCTATATACCATCATATCTTTAGACTCGAAAGTCTTAGTACCATATCTCATATGAGTAACAGCACCACAGCCGGTGGAAAATCCGGGATTGGAAAAACGAATCACGGCCGATGGCGGAGAAGAGTTGCGGCTAATTTCCCGTAGAGACAAGGGAAATGCCTTAGATCGTGGGGATGGAAACAGAAATGGCGTAAAGGAGCCTCCACCGCCCCCTCCGACGAATGCACCCACCCCGAGAGATAATGACCCTGGGTCTGAAGACCGAGGTGGCCCCTCACGCGGAGGTGGTGAGCCACCACGAAGACCCTTGCCTGGCCGTAAGTTCGAATCTGAAGCGGACGCATGGGTCGACCGACTAGGGCAAGCCTTGTCAAGGACCAACTGCCGGCAAGCGGATCCACCATTCAAGTTTGAGAATAAGCCTACTCAGGATGTGCGAGTATGGTTATTAAATTGTGAGGACTACTTTGGGAGAAACCCATGGCAATGGGAATACGATGAAGAACGCATCAAATATGTGTTAGGGAGAATGGAAGGAACCGAGGTAGCCCCTTTCTCCATAACCTATCGCAAGAAAATGACTGGGGACCTCAGATTCCCAAAACATGAGGGTTATGATATCTGGATCACATTCCGAGCCGAAGTTATAGAACGATTCTCAGTACTGCATAAGGCACAAAAAGCCTTAGCCGAGATGGAGAAGTTCAGGTATACAGGGGATATAGAGAAGAATCTCCTTACCATGGAAAACCACAACATCGAGGTAGAAGTATCTGGTATCGCATGGAGAACAATAATACAGCGGCAACTTCCAATTGAAGCCATGCGTACACTATTACATGAGAATCACGACTTGGATAGCGAATGGATAAAGGCAGTCCGCAGGGTTACCAAAGCCGAAGAATCGTTCTAGGAACAACAAGGGCTATTCAGGAAAAACGACCAGGGAAAAAGTGACTTCGAGAAAACAAATCAAGCGGACGAATCAAAATCTTGCAAGACTACTGCTAGAAATAAGAAACGAAAAACCTATACGGCACCTGAAAAGGCTGCCTACAAATTGAAAAAATAAGCGGAGAAAGGGAAAAGAGCCCCTGCTGACGGAAAGGTTTAGCATACAAATTGGGTTGAAGCTCATAAAGTAATCCCTATGGACAAAATTGAAGAACGAAAGAAAGCCAATCAATACACCGGTTGCACGTTGGCTAACCATACTTGGAAGTTCTGCAGGAAACAGGCCCTAGTATCGGTTATAGGACAGAAAAGGGGAAATTTCATACCCCAGATATCGACGACCCCTGATAACAAAGGGGCAACCAGACCCTACGACCAGGGTGAACCAAGTCAACCAGCACAGGATATGGGAACTGGATGACATGGATGAGACCTAAAAAGGGTTTTAAGGCACCGTCAGCGACGGCGACTAGGTACTCGGTTATGGGCCCCTTACCGAAACCGAAATCAACAAGCGGGCTCGACCTCAGCAAGGTCCTACTAGCAGGTATGCCAGGCGAGCAAGAAGCGATTAACTTAGACTGCAGCTCGTGGTAGTCCGGGACTAACTCTAGGAACCTGAAACTCAAAAAGAAGAAAGCGGAGCCCCACATTTGGTGTATATCGGAACTCAGTACAGAAGACGGTCAACTAAATCCGCATCCTTATAAAGCCCTAAATCCTTATACGAGATCCAAGGAAGAGTGGACAGACCAGCACCGACTAGGGACTTCTTAATAATGACAAGGGGAAGTCAGTCTAGCCTGGATCGTGAGAAGCCTTGCAGGAACGAAATATATAACAGGTTGGCTGGACAACGGAATAGTTGGAGAAATTGAACCGGATCCCGGACATCAAGAAAAATCAAGTGAAAGAGAATGAGTAACTACTGCTACCTAGTCCACACGCTAAATCGAGCAGGGTAAATCCGTCCCGAGCCTTGACTCCGGCTTTGTGGACAGGATAGGTACGATAGACTCATGGAGTAAACGAGGCGATGGGTGGAGAATCCCAGGAGCCCAAATACGCTGATAGAGTCAAAACGATACGAGTACGGCTCCAGTGAAGACAAAAGTGTGGGCTGAGAAGGGCATATGGCAGGTGTATGGGAACCCTTCGGCAAGGGGTAAAGACCGCTAGTAGTGGGCTGTCCAGTACACCAAAGAGAGAGATTATAGTTTGCCTGAGGAGGCTTAAATAGCCGAAACCGTGCGGGCATGGTAACAAACACCCTAAGTTACCACAACAACGAAAATGTCTTAGAAAAGAGCTGCACAGGCCCCTAGCGGCCCTAATAAAAGAAATTAAACAGAAGCACCTGCCCCACCCTACTACTCATGCCCCGAAAGCAGCGCAACCATTGAAGCAAATAGAGAATGGATCCCAATACACATTCTACGAGACTCAGGGTCTAACATATTTCTAATTAACCAAGAGCTGGTTAATAAACATCACCTACCATATCACATACACACAAATAGCTTGGACATTTACACCTTCGTAGGAACCACAGCAGCAAATGGGGGAAAACACTACACACATCCTATTCTCCTAGAGCTCGGGAACAATGCACACTGATCTCATATCTCTTGCGAAATTGCCAATGCTGGCAAATATGACCTTATCATCCTATTTAGATCCTGGCATACAGAACATCCCATAAGGCACATCGAGGACTCGCAAAAATGGACATTTAATGACGAGAAATGCCAAAGTCATGTTAATGATAAAGGCATAGACTTGACTTTTAAATGGGACGAGACTGTGGCATACGACCCGAAAGCAAGAGATATTGGAAGAATCGCAATAGCACACACTCCAGAGTCAAAAAGTATCCTGCAAATACCTCAGGAATACCATGAATTCAAGGGGGTTTTTGCACCAGAAACGGCAGAGAAACTAGCCGGAAGAAGAATGTTTGACCACGCCATTGACTTGATACCTGGCGTTGTACCACCATGGGGCCCGATATATCTTATGTCAGCTCACCAGCTGGATTTGCTTAGCAAATACCTGCAGAAAATGCAGGATCAAGAGAAAATCGTGGAAAGCAAATCTCCGGCAGGGGCTCCAATTTTATTTGTCCCTAAACCTGACGGTTCAATGAGGCTATGTGTGGACTACCGACAGTTGAATCAGCTGACGGTGGCCAACAAATACACGCTACCCCTAATGAGCGAGCTCCATGACCGTGTGGCTGGGCCCAAATATTCACAAAGCTCGACTTAAAAGATGGCTATCATCTCCTAAGAATAAAGGAAGGAGATGAGTGGAAAACGGCATTCCGGACCCGATACGGCCACTTTGAATACAAAGTTATGCCATTCGGGCAGGTGAACGCGCCTGCCACATTCCAGGCCATGATGAACAAAATTCTGTGCGAATTCTTAGATCATGTAGTAGTGGTATACCTGGACGATATCCTGATTTACTCCAACACAGAGGAAGAACACATTGACTTGGTCAGAAAGGTCCTGTCTCGCTTAGAAGAATATGATCCAGCGGTGTCAACCGCCAAGTCAGTTTTTCACGTCAAAACAGGGGAGTTTTTGGGATATATTGTGGCAATTGATGGAGTCACCATGAGTGAAAGAAAGGTCGAAAGCATTAAAAATTGGAAGGCGCCAAGCTCGGTCAAGGAGGTGCAAATATTCATTGGCTTTGCCAATTTTTGCCGACGTTTATTTAAAGATTTCTCCAAAATTTGCAAATTAATAACCGTAACGTTGAAGGGCGACCCTAGAAAATTCAGCTGGGGGCCGGACCAAGATGAGGCGTTTGAAGAACTTAAGAAAAGATTCATCTCCGCCCCTATACTCTGTCATTTCTACCCTGACAGAGAAACAATTGTGGAAACCGATGCTAGCAATTTTGCCCTAGGCTTTGTCCTCTCACAGTTTAAGAACAAAAAGCTACATCCGGTGGCTTTCCACTCACGGAAGCTGGGCCCACCAGAGCGAAATTATGAGATCTGTAATAAGGAACTATAGGCGATTCTGGAAGCATTTAAAGAGTGGAAACAATACCTGGTCGGAACAGAAAACCCAGTTACTGTCTACACTGATCACCAGAATCTACAGAACTTCCTTACAACTAAGGTATGGAATCCACGACAAATACGATGGGCTCAGCAACTAGCAAACTAAAATTTCAAGATTGTCTACCAACCAGGAAAACGAGGCGGAAAGCCAGATGTACTAAGCCGACGGCCGGAGTACCGTCCAGAGGAGGGAGCTGCGTATAGCGAACTGTCAATACTCAAGCCTTCTCACTTCCAAATCATAGTAGTACACTTAAATCAGCCAGAAAGGGAGGAAAGAATAAATGACACAGAGTCTACTGATTTCTTGAGTATAAAATTGCTAACTGCAAAAGCACGAATGCCTACAAAGGGTCTCGACTGGCAGCCAGACACGACAGGTACGCACTTGAGGACTTTATAATTCCGGCCAAGGGACAAAAGTTGGTAGACACTGGAATTTCCATCGGATTACCAAAAGGAACATACGCACAGTTGGCACCATGCAGTGGAATTGCCGCCAAATTTGGGATCAGCCTTGGCGGAGGAGTAAACGACAATGATTACAGCGGAGAAGTCAATGTTATCATAATGAACCATGGAAATCAAGATAGCCAGGTTGGCAAAGGCGACCGCATGACACAAATGATCATTGAGAATATAAACATGGCGGAAGCGATAGAAGTGGACGGACTAGCAGAAACTGCAAGGGGCAAAGGCAGATTTGGAAGCATGGATGTATCACCCTGACGATCAGCTGCAACAAAGACCCAGGTAGTGGTTGCATACTTACAAGCGGACCAGGCCGAAAATGAGTTTCTTGATGAAACAGACCATCAAGCAAGACAAGGCAAAGGGATACTCCTAATGTCTAATGCTATAATGTCCAAGGTTGATATTAGGAAATATGACCTGACATTATATAAAACCATCAAAGAGGCAGGCCAGAACGATCAAGACTGGGAGGAACGCAAGAGAGAATTGGAAACGTTAACCGATGAGGGCAAACCATTACCAAGTCACAGGGCAGTAACTCAAGGACTAATATACTATAAGAATCGCTTATACATTCCTGACAACAAACAGCTGCAGACAACTATAGCCAAAGGTTGCCACAACTCTAAGGTAGCGGGACACTTTGCACAGGTGAAGACTCTGGAAATTGTAACCAGAGAGTTTTATTGGAAAGGGCTGACAGCGTGGATAAATGACTATGTACGGTCATGTGACGAAAGTCAACATAATAAATCCCCGCGATATGCGCAGTTCGGTCTGCTTCAGCCTCTAGAAGTCCCGTTCGCATCCTGGTCATCCATATCGACCGACTTCATCACACAACTACCAGAATTACAAGGAAGAACAAAAATTATGGTAGTCGTGGATAGGTTTACAAAGAAGGCTCACTTCATAGGTCTGGAAAGTAATGCAACTGCCAAGGAGGTTGCAACCGTATTCTTGATGGAAGTCTGGAAGCTACATGAACTTCCAGAGGAAATTATATCTAACATGGATGCCAAGTTTTCGGGAGAATTCTTGGAATCCCTATGCAAAACTTTGGGGATAAAACGAAAGATGTCAACTGCGTACCACTCGCAAACTGATGGACAAATGGAGAGGACCAACCAAGTGCTGGAAGGATACCTCAGAAACTTTATCAATTATGACCAAACGGACTTGTACCGGCTGTTACCAATAGCCGAGCATGCCTACAACAATTTGGTAATGAACATGCGTGGCATGTCACCCTTCTACGTAAATCATGGATTCCACCCACAAACGGAATGGATGAAGGAACGTTAAGCCCAAAATCCAGGCACCCAACTATATGCACACTGGATGCAAACAATACACCAACAGGCCAGAGAAGCGTTGGAACAAACGCGGGAAAATATGTGCAAATATTACAACCGCAAGGCTAAGCAGCAACCTGACATCAAGGTCGGGGACCTGGTCATGTTAAATGCAAAAAACATAAGCACCAAACGACCCTCGAAGAAGCTTAGCCTAAAGCTGTATGGCCCGTTTAAGGTATTGGAAACAAGAGGCGAACGTGCCTACAAACCAGAAATATCACCAAGATGAAAGATCCATCCGATATTTTATGTATCATTGTTGGAACCCTATTGAACATCCAATCAACCAGGAAGGGAACAACCTCCCCGCGAGCCAGAAGAAATCGATTCAGATTTTGAATGGGAAATCGAAAGAATCGTGAAGAGTTAAATAATCTCTTGTACACGGCGCGTGAGGGTCGGAAGCGACCGATGCAGGAGTTACTGTACTTTGTGAAGTGGACTGGCTGCTCCGAAGATGAAAATACTTGGGAACCACCAGACCACGTAGAGCATGCACTGGTATTGGTATAGGAGTTTCATAGGGAGAATCCGGATATGCCATGCGGGCAGATGTTGAATGATAAGGAAAAGGTTTTCCTAGTATGGCCAATCAAACGCGTTAGGTTTTGCAACCTACCAAGTCGAGTTCAAGAAGGGACTGATAAATTTCGGAAATTGTTTAAGTTTGGGTTTTATAGTTAAAATTTTATTTTATTTTTTATTATTATTTTGATGGGGTACCTAAAGAGAGGGTAACCTTTGAAAAAGCGATTCGTGAGAAACCGCACAGAGGAGGGAGCTTGTGTTAGGCACAAACGACTCCCTAGAGGATTACATGACTTTTCAAGAGGGACTACAGGAATCTGAACCTCTACAGGCAATTACCACCCTCCGGCCCCGGCATTCACCCTGGGAGTCGACACTGGCACCTTGTGCAGTTGCTCGGTCACTAAGAAAAACGAGAAATTGGAACACATCTTGTAACCCTGTATACGTCGCCGCCGTCATGGTCTAAGGGTATAAGTTCACGTGGTCGATTTCAAGGTCACGTGTTCAACTCCCCAGTCCAGCAGGGTTTCTGGTTGAATGAGATATTTTCTACCAATTGAGTTTGCATCTGCAAACCTTCCTGCAAGACGATAACAACACCCCGACCGAGGGATTCTTTCCCGACTTCTTAGAAGAGGACTCTGTCTTGAAATAGCAGGTCGAACGGAAGAAATCGGTCGGTTGGTTAAAGAGTTATGAGCGATATTATCCTATGAGCCTATCGGACGACTGAGGTCGCCGATGCATGGCGACATGACTATTGATCACCTCATATATGGATAAAGGTCTACAGATTGGCAGGCTCCCATTGGAGGATAGGACGCTATCATTCCGCTAAATGGGCCAGGTGACTCAAGACCAAAAGTGTGAGACTAAGTTCTCAGGATCAAACAGGGTTCGCACTTGTGAAACATAGTAGAAAGGTCTTAAAAGTTGTAAAGCCGCGGGATCAAGGGCGCGGAGTATAAATACCAGGGCAGTCCCCAGTCTTAGATAGAGCATCAAGCAACGGGGAAGGGATCTTATCAATATCATAAGTTTTTACTCAAAAAGCTTTATCTACGAGCCTTCCTAGAGAATCTCCATTCACGAAGAAAGATTTAAGCCTAGCTCGATTCGCTTGCACTTAGAATTGACTACCCTTAATACAGAGTTATGACCTATTGAAGTTTAGAGAGCTTGTGTAGCCCTGGATAGGTATGAAAGCACAATAGAAGTAAGCTACTACAAGACATACCGTGAGTGCGCTGATACCCCATGATGCCTACAAGGTCAATGAACATATCAGAACAAGTTGATAAGGGAAGGCAGTGAAGATGAGACGGTATTGGCCCAATCGCGAACTCTAGTCATCCTGAAAGCCAGCTGCAAAGCCGGATAACATGGCAAGAAGCAGTCTCGGCCAACAACTATGCTGGTCCCTTGGTATTCAAAGAAGCTATTGTTACATTCTTTACTGGCCGACCATAGCTTAAACAGCTGAAAGACGGATAACACCTCATACTAAGTGAGGTTCACACCCATGCAGAAGTCAGAGCTCTGATCATGCCATCAGCTGTGCTGGGAAAGCGAAAGTTTTGAGGGTCAAAATAGGTTCGCTCTCAGATCCAAGGATAAAAGTTCGGACGAAGATACTTGTTTATAGGTAAACCAGTTGTAGCCTACAAACATTCAGACACCGGATATAAATATCGTAGTGCCTCTCAAGCTTTAGCTATCATTAAACAACGGAGAAGAGATCCTATCAATATTATAAGTTTTGCTCAAAATCTTTACCTACAAGCCTTCTTATACTATCTCCGTTTACGCAGAAAGATTTAAGCCTAGTCAGATTCGCTTGCCCTTAGAATCGACTACCCTTTACTTATCCAGACGGCAATTAATGCAGCTCGCCGGGATACCACTAACCTCTCCCCCTTTGAAATCTCCCTTGGCAGACTAACAAACCTCTTCCCCACTAGCAAAGTGCTCCTCACTTCAGTACCATCACCAGACAAGATTGCTTCCCAGATCATGAAGAACTCACAACCCGCCAGAGATGTACTCAAGAAGGCCACAGAACACCAAACCACGTTCAGTTGAAACATAAGATAAGATGGACCCTGAATAATCCCTAACGAAACTGAAGATATCCTCAAGTTAGAACCAGTTGTCCATAAGGTTGGACGACATCACAAACTAGTTAGAGCTTAGTTAAGAGCCTTCCCAGTTTGTAAAGGACCTGACAGACACAACAACTACAAATCCATACTCCCCCAAGTCATACCAGGAATCCACCCTTGGATCCATTGCATCCATCTTCGCTTTTACCTAAAACCCAACCCCTCCGCCTTCCTAGGAACACCTGAACCCATATCCAAAGAGCATGTCACCATTGATGCAAGTGGAGAAGATCCAGGGGAAAGCGAAAAGATACTCGAAGATCGAATCTATCGCATAAACTGAGACTTGTTGAGCTATTGGAAAGGTTATGATGAAATCAAAGCAACATGGGAACCCCTCTACAATTTTGAAGGACCTAGCACACTCATCTGATCTGACTGGTTTGATACATATAATAAATGTATACCTTTCAGACTCCAAGAGTCCCATAGCAAGAGCTTTTCTGCCTAGACACTTGTAACATCTGTACATGTTCAGGTACCTCTTTTACTATTCTGGTTAGCCTTTCCTTTGTCAGATTACATTCAAGTTATTTGATTTCTTTTGTATTTGATTACCCTTTCGGAATCACTAGATTCCAGCTCTCTGAATACTGTATGCTTTGGAGGATGGGCAAGATTATGTGCCTGCAGTTCATAGGGAAGGAACAGGTCATGAATACCTGCGGGAGGATAGAGGTAGTGTTTTGGGAAAGCCCCAGGCTCTCCAGGAGTCCGGCAGGGCCACAGGGTTCTGGTAGCTGTACACTTACAGGAAATCATAGTGGCTGAGGGATTCCAGAGCCTCACCTCTTCCAGGAAAGATTTCATGTATTTAAGAGTAGTCTCTTGGCTAACAGGAGAGATCAGACATCACACAAATACCTAGACAGTGAATACATTTGGTTGAACAGTGATCCTATTGTTCCCCTTCACTCTATGAACCAGTCTATTGTACTTCCATTGTCTTCGCCTCTCAGCCAGTCTCCCTTAGACACCAAAGCGATAGCAGGCTACCAGTTAGGCTCTACTGAATAAACCATTCACATAGGCTAGCACCTGTTAAAACACTCCAGAAACCCGACTATGCACCCCTCTCAACTGAGTTTGACCCTGATAGATTTTGGAAATCCCTTCAACATTCAGACTACTCAGAATCCGATACCAGCAAAACACTCTTGATCTTAGATAAATCTAAGATGGAAAGCTAGCTCCTTCCGGGAACTGTCTTTGCTACTATGGGGCAAATAAATGTATAAGGTTGTGACACCAATGATAGATATATGTTTACCTAAGAAGTTAAATGTTTTGAAATTTAGTGGAATGCTCCAAAGCCAGGTTGGTCAATAAGCCCTTTAGAATATTCCTTATTGTTTTATTTGTTTTATTTCTTTTAATGAGAATGTAATGAAATCCTACTATGTTTCCACAATTAATACTGTTTTGAAATTAGTTATTACTTATTTGGGTTTATACCTGATGAGCGCTACTATTTGGTTGTTCCTTCATACTTGGTTATTACTTCCTAACTGGTTATTCTTTCCTTGTTTCGCTTATCATTACCCCCTCCTTGCCTCTAGCTATTTGGCTATCTCTATCTTCCTGCTATACTTGTTGGATTTGTATAGTATTAGCAATTACTTGTTCCTACTAATTTGAATTCCTTTACTTGTTTATTAGCTCCATCATGTCACTTTTAACCCTCTGTTTTCAGAATATGGTTACCTTATTATGCTGCTCCTGTCAGTATATTTGTTGGACAGGATTTTTGCGCTGTTGTTAAGTTTTCTTCGCTACAATCTTCTGTATTTTAAGAGCCTGAAATCCCTTAAGGATTCAGCCTCTCAAGCCTCACAAGACTATTATCTTTAATACTATAAGTTGAACAGTCATCCTATTTGTTTTATAACTTTTACCTTGTATATTGAAGACCTATCTATCAAGTCTTCTCCCCCTATTGTAATAGTATTTTAAGAGTCTCTTTGGGATTCTCAAGATACTTAGGAGTGGGTTACAATCCTTTTCACCATGCAAGCTCTCTCTATTTCAAGAACGACATCACAACACGAGTGCAAGTACTAGTAACTATACTAGTTTCCTAAACATGAAATTTCACTACCACATCTACGGGTTGGGGGTTGTTCTTTTCTAATTCTGAACAACCACAGGAGTTTTTTCCAATTGAAAAAGATTGTGAATCAAATATACATACCTGTTTGGTAAGCCATAATATCTTTACATCTATTCACCTCCTATTATGACAACATCATCACAATGCCTCTAAGCAGCCTTCAGTGGAAAGTTACTACTGTAACCTGCCACACTTACTGATCAAGAGTTCAGGTTTTGATAGAGGAAAAGCATCAGAATAGTGAGTAATTGAAATTTCACCTTAGTAGTGGTCCATTCAGGGAAAACTCTTTCTTAAGTACCCTCATTACTAAAGCTTTGCTGAGATGCATAACCATGCCAAGGTTCCTTCTGAAAATGTATAACATGCAGGCAGTTCAGATGTTCATAGGACGTCTACGACGTGCCCAAAGGCTCAACCTAAGATTTGGCTTAAAGTCAGACTTTAGAAATTGATGAAACAAAATATTCAATTTCTCAACAATATCTTATGAGATACAACCAATATTTTCTGTACTTACAAGCAGACTGTTTAAGCTCTTGAAAAATTGGTTTTCAATTTTTTTTTCGCTTGCTGGCAACCTTTTTTTTGTCTTTCCCTCTTCCCTCTCAGCCTTTTCTACCCTTTTCTGAGCACTATCTTCCTGTTTTTTGCGTTCAATAGCTCTGGCCTCGTGGGTGTAAATGACTCCCCACTTTTGGACGTATCTATGGGTACGGTTTTGCCTGTTTGTACAAGCTTGCTCTGCTGTTTAGGTGGTAACAAGTTGTTGTGAACTCTGTGCACCAAGGTGAGCTCGCCCAAGGGTTCCCTTGTTAAATCGTATTATATTGACCTTAAATGTAGGAAATAAGGGATTCACGTTTTCGAGGTACTTGGCTTGCTTTTTAAGGTAGCAAACTGTTAGGGGAGTGGAAATGGATGGTCGAAAGCTGTGCGTAGGTCTTACAGGTTGTAGGGTATGTTAGGTATGTTGGGATGTATGGTGATAAGGAAGGCGGGATAATACAAGTGGTGGATTGTATGGTATTAGGCCTGTTTTTCAGAAGGCAGAGCAGATTGTTGTCTTTTTAAAGGCTTTGATCATAAATAGACATTAAGGCTGATAAGAATTCAATTTTATTGAAATCTAAACACCCAATCTGTGTAGCATTGTCTATACCTTCAGCATGATAATGCTTTAATGGCTGAAAGACAACCACATCCAGAGGTTGGAAAAAGTGAGTGGTGTGAGCAGGGAGGTACAAGTGAAAATTTTACTCTCATTACAGAAGATAATGAATTCGTGAGTAAAGTGAGATTCATGCCTATCAAGAAGGAGGAGGCGACAGACGTCAACATGCAGCTATACTGAAACCTGATCAAAATGGTGAAGCCACTCAAGTCCAAGAAAATTGTTCTAGTAGCCTGTTTCTGAGACTGCTAATAAACATTATCATCCAAATTGTTCTTTGTTGACTAATGCTCCAAGTGCAATGTGCCTGGGAGGATGACCATAGGCTTTAGAACATATCAATCACCACTAATCACCTCACAAGAGGTTACTAGTTCTCTATTGGTAGTGCTACCCATATAGGACTGCTGGTTCAGATCAAGAGTTAGTATCAATTGATCTTTCCCAACTCCAATCCGGAACCCAGTCTTGTCAAAGCTGTTTATATCACAACTCTAAAGCCCCTTCTCTATACATAAGTCCCTATAAAACTCAAACCACTCAAGATTATCAGCTGGGTTGTAGGTATCTTTTCTATTTTGATCAAGTGTTTGTTGCTTCTTAATATGAAACTCAGGATTGTGCTTCAAAAATCAGATTGTCCAAGATGTACTGACAATTGTGGGTGAGCAAGTAGGTTCATTACTGTGATAGTTGTTTTGCAGAATGGAATTGGCACAATTGGAAATGATCGGAAAGCATGCTGACACTCTAATCTTATCTAAACACTTATAGTATAGACAAACAGCAAGCTCTTCACCTGCACTGAGCTCCCTATTCACAGGAGACCTCTCCCACCTTGTTGGTCTGCCCTTGCACTTTGCGCGCAGACGACTCTCTGAAGCACTAAATTCACGTGTAGTAGCCGCAATATTGGGTTTATTGCTTTTGGATAAATTCTGACAGACGAGCTGGATTCTGTCTTTCATCTCCAAGTAATCTTTTGACATTGTGACAGGTATTGGTAGACTGGTTGGGTGTAATTGGTGGTGTGCTTGATGGGATTGATAAAAATCTGACGTTGAGCTGATTCTGATATTGAGCCGTTGTGCACGTCGTAGACGTGCTGTCAATATGTGAATCGCCACCGTATTACACAATTTCAGAAGGAACCTTGGCACGATTACAGTAGTTGCAAATGATATTTCTATTTTAGACACACTTATTTGGGATAAGTTAACTTGGGTACCAAACCTCGATAACCGAGTTTTCATTATCAACCTATCAACATCTGACTGGTTGTCACAGCCTTAATGGAAAATGGGTGTCTTGCCACTTGAATTCTCTTTGCAAAACCTCACTCTTTCCGCCTTATAATAGTCCCGTAGCTGCAATATGCTTTCCTATCATTCAAACCAGCCATAAACCGTAAATGCAAGTAGTCATAAAAGTCTAATTGGAAAGTCTATGAGCTATGGGACTTCTTGTAAGTGGGCTGCACTGTTGGCTGGTGGGTATTACCCAATTGTGCCTGCCTTTCCTCCTTCACGCCACGCATTGAAATCATGAGATATCACCTAGATTTCCTAATTTGTGTTGGTTTCCCCAAGAGCACCCTACCCGTTTCGGTATCGCGCCCCACTTATTTCTTTGAAATCATTGTTCTTGGTTAGGTTATCACTTGGTCGTGTTGTAAACGCCAAGTGCCCTAATCCGGAATAGTTCAACTGGCAAAGAATTTTACTGTTTCAGAACCCCTTAGTGATATGAAAAAGAAACAAAGCGACATACGCTAACGTGCCCAAAATGGCTTTGCGGGAGACCTCGGGTTCATCCTTATCCTATTCAAACTTTTAGTCCAATGGTATTCCTGCTCTCAGCCACCCGGCACAATTGAGTGCTCCAAGATATTGTAACAAGGCCAAAAGTCGGAACTACTCCCACCACCACCCTACCCCCCAACCTTCACCCTGACAACACCAACTAACCTGGTAAGCCATCGAATTGCTGGAACAGACCAAACACGAACATACCACGCGGGACAGCCTCCTCGTGTGTGGCACGCCTTTCCTCAACAGTCCCATCGACTGCCTGAGACCGTGGGAAATGTGTACCACCCCTGTTAGTGTTTAAAACGGATGACGAAGGGGGCTGCCTCACCATTTTCCCGTCTTGTTGTGAGGTGTGTGGGGAGTTTGCACACCCGAGAATCTCTTTGCAACTCACACGAAATGATTATCAACATATGTCTCAGAGACAAAAGATTCCACCGTCTGAGCAATCAGCAGGAGATAAGGGCCCAGCTGACAGAAAGGGCTGAGGAATGCATCCCAATTCCTGGCTCAGAACCACGAGTGCTCGAGTACCGTACAAGTTCAGCACGCATCTCCATGTACCTATGTCTAGCATGTCCACGCCTTGTGCCTTGCTCGAGTAAGACACACCTACTCGAGTACCGTACCGTACAGGAAAGGAACAGCCTAGTCTATCCAGTTCAGGTATTCTTAGGCTAGAATGCAGTCCTGGGTGGGGTTGTGTAACGTCCTTCTTCTATGGCAAAGGATGGCGGGTTGGGAGCAAGAGGGCAAACAGTGATGCGAAACATCTGGGTGATTTGTTTTTGTCCTTCTTTTACTCCAACAATAGGAGTAACTAACGAATGAGTGGGGAATTTATGTCTCTTTCGTACCTTAGGGCCAACCATCGCTGGAGCGAGACCTAGGTGCTAGAATACTCGTACTCGAACACAGACGCCGTGAATTTGTTCAAGTACCAGAGCAGTCTCTCGTAACAAGCGAGAATTGCCCGAAAATACGGATTCGCCAAATGTACAAGTATGGCAAATATCCGTGCGCACCTGAGCGCCTAATTGTTGTGGCCGGGGGTTTTGTTATTATTATTGCCGGGGTTTGCAGAGAGCAACCATTCGGTACCCCTTTTCCCCGCTTTCCTTCACATTTTTCTCTACTCGTACTGTATTGCCTTGACAATCACGAGTGCTCGTAGAGTACGGTACCGTCGCCCCAAGGCTCTGACAGGAAAACAGGATAATTTATTTTGCAGTTGCCCCGCAGATGGAGCATACATAGTTCCCCTCTTGTCTGTTCATTCATTACCATGTCGCAACTCGAGAGCAGAAGAGCAATGCCGGTTTTGAACTGTGACTCAAGTTACTTTACTGTATGGTTCGCTTGAGCGTCTGCTCGAGTCGAGCACAGCATACCGTACTCCAGTACACGCACGAGTACAACCTTGGAACGTGGTCTCAAGATCTTTCCAAGACATCCATCTTGGTGCCCCAGTACTATCCTATTTGGCCTCCGTTTTTCGGGTTATCCTATCAAAATTTGTTATGATAAAGTTAGGGTTCTCGGCTATCATGAGGCCACATGGCTCAAGATTTATTCTTTCCTTGCTTCTTTCTTCTTTCCGCTCCTAAAACGAGGCTGGTCCGATTCCCCGCCTTCTTCCGAAACGCAAGTACGGTACTTGCACATTTCTTTGTGCGTGGGTAATTGTGGTGGATCATTTGTTGACTTGATAGGTCTTTCAATGTTTTATGTGATGTCTCATCCCGATACAGTATCAAGGCCAAGTGCTAATTGGTATTCTTAGTACGGGAGCCATTCTGTGGAATCCAACTGAAAGTGCAGTGTTCGCGAGTCCAAGAAACCCGGAGGAAACAGGCGGCATGTCTCAATATCTCGCTGGACCTGAGAGAAGATGTCGGAGTTTCTCTCGCTGAGAATTTCCTCATTGCACTATCCTTGCGTCTCAATGCTGATGCACTTGATGTTACCTGACTTGACCCCTTCACAAGAAGTCTTCTTTGTTTTTTTTTTTTTTTCTTTCTCTTCTCTCATGAAAAAAGGGTGTTTGCCATTTTGAAAGGTGTTCTTCGGATATAATTTCTATTTCTATGCTATGGTCAGGATTCTGATCACTTATGAACGCCCAGTCGAAGATCTGAGCTCGGTCCGTCTCACAGGGTTTTTGGATACCGGTATCTTTACCTTGTGTGGTGTATCGTATGAGGTGCCAGCGATATATTTGTCCAAAGAGCATAGCAGTTGAATGATCCGCAGGTTCTGTAAATCTTTGAGCCCTTTCGTACAGCGATGAAACCCGCGATGCTTGTACCGTACAGTACAGTACCGCAGCATTTTGCTTTCCTAGCAGTGGATCTCTATTTCAAGAGTGCCGCGGTTTATCAGGAGGTACCCGGGGTGGTGATAGGGGCATCCCCGAGGAGGTAAAATTAGACATTGCAGCCTTTGCTTCAAAATTTTTATTTGTTCAAAAACGTGATGAATTACCGATACTTGTGCCGGAATTCGAACTGTTAAAAACGCCCCCAGTCATACGCATGAAGTTCATATCAGGGTTAAGCCAGGCCAGGACGATATTTCGAAAAGCCAAAAAGTTCATTGCTACAGTCCCAAGTGAAAGCTGAATCGAAAATACACGATGACTCGGGGGAGCAAATGGAGCAGAGGGGGGGGGGCAAGTGAGGGCCCCTTGGGAATACCGGGGACCTGTCGAGTAATGCTGGAAATGTCAAGATGTGGTGGGTTGCCTGCACATTGTGCCACGTTTCCGGAGACACCGGCATGGTGTTGGGTTGGGTGGGGGGAGGAAGGGGGCAAATGACCACTTTACCCAAGACAGCGGAGCATCGGATATTGTTTCCTCAAATAATCGAGGCATCCCACTTTGGCAGGAAGAGAAATACGGTATTATGCTTTGCTTTACATTTTTTTTTCTATCGAGCATCTCTTGATGGATCCTGGTTTGGGAAAATTTCCACTTTTTTTGGAGTGTAAATTATAGGCGTTTACCTGTCACGAAGAGTCAGCCCTACTAAATTTTGAGTGCCAACTGTGAGGAAATGAGATTTGAGGAGCTGGACTGGATGGTATCTCTCTCGGTGCCTTGATGTTTGTGAATAGGTTACTTGGAAAGGGGCAGAAAGAAAAAAAATCTTAAGTTTGATTTTAGTTTGGTCAAAAGCATTATTTATTGGCTTGGTTCCATACTCTATGGAGTAAGCTACAAATCCTTTCTGATAAGGTTTGTGGCATGATTTCTACTATTGTAAATGATTGGTTAAATGCTTATAATCAGGTAACTGCTGTACTTTCTGATGAAGAATAATATATCTGTAGAGCTTACAGATATAGAATAAACTTGAAGGGTAATTTTTGACAATTAGGGGAGGAATTAACTCAGGTGATGAGATTTTTTTTCAAATCTAGAAGAGGTGATAGAGTTGTTAACAAATGAACCAGAATATGTCAGTACAGATCTTTTTCAATCAATATATGCTAATACTATATGAAGTTAACCATAGTTTTGTTGTTTTGTGGGAAGGTAGTTCAAAAATATATGGAATTTGAAGAGAAAATGTGAATAACAATTCTGTTACACATATGGGATATGGTACTAGACTTTCAAGTCTAAAAGATGTGATTGTATATAGCACTGGGAACTCACTATATTGACTACAAACTATACTAGCAAGAAGTAGAATCGTATCCAGAACTACTCAGCCCAGGTAAAATCTAATAGAGTATTTTATCAAATAGGAACAATTATGTATTCTGCAGTCTGATAATCTGAATGCATTTGCACATGAGTGCATATGTGGAAGAAAGACAGGTATCCAGACTGATTCCCTAGTATTCGGTATGATATTCGCAAATGGGCAGTAACAACTTGAACTTAGATCATTTTGTAATGATATTGAGGAAAATAGGCAGTCCGGAGGATCATTTGCTAAGGTGGTGTCATACATTTTCAGGGTCAAACTGTGTTCGCACTTTTAAAGACCATGGCTGAAGTCTCTCAGAATACTTCTTTATATGGCAAACATAAGTACCGGGGAAAAGTGTATAAATAGTTAGCAATCCCCCGTAGGTAAGGGATCATCAAGCAACGGAGAAGAGATCTTAACAATATATTAAGTTAACAAGTTTATGAGCTTTCGAGAACCTCTTATATTTATCATACCTTTTACCGAGCTTTCCTGACAGTTCTCCGATCTTCTCGCTACGAGCACAGCTTAGACAATTCAACAGTACCGAATTGGCCACCCCGTAACAAGAAGTTCCTCATAGTTACCGGATCATGAAACAAGGGAGAAGAGACTTTAACAATATATTTAGTTATCAAGTTATTCAATTAACAAGTATTCAAGAACCTTTATCTTCTATCATACTTTTGACTGAGCTTTCCTGACATTTCTCTGACTTTCTCAATTCGAGCATGGCATAGACAATTCTATTATTCCGAATGGGCTACATCATAATAAATTCATTGCAAATGGGTAAATTGTCACTTCCATAATATCATATTAAAAGTCTTATCAATCTTATATATACTACTTGCACTTGATAATAGTCAAAAATAATTTACCCTTATGGTTTATATAAGTTATACAGATTAGTATAATTAAAGCTATAATAGTAGGTTTGGCAAGTCTGATTAGTCTACCGAATAAACCAGTATCAAGGGTAGCTACTTCTAAGGACAAGCATATTGAGTTAGGCTTAAGGTATCTTAATTGTTGATGGAGATTGTTAAGCATAACTGCCTTAGATTTGTATCATAACAGAATTATGAAGATTTTCCTTTATAAAAGTTGTGACATTGATTAGATCAATCCTAAGTTGTTGATACTTGAAAAGCTAGAGGATTTTTGTTTTATTTTTGTTTTGTTTTTGTTTATTTTTAATTTTGTTGATTATTTCATGATAATATTATATCATTATATAATATCAATATTAAGAAGTTTTTTCTATATTTATTTTCTTTTCTTTTTTTCTTCTCATTTTCAAAGCTATATTTCAGCAGGTATATTAGAATTCCACTATACTTAATAATTAAATTTGTGGACTTTATAAAAAACAAAAAAATAATACTTAGTAGAAATTATCTTTGCTTTTATTACCTAATCTCTCCCAAAAGAATATATCATACTTGCTGAACTTAATATAATTACCTTATTCCTCTTGCTCTGAGCAACAAAATAGAATAGATTTTCAGCTTCTCCAAATACTTGTAAATTTTATAACACAAGTAAATACTGATAATTGGAATAAGGCTATTCACAGACAAGATTAAATTTACCTTCTTCAATCATAAAATCAAGGTAAAATTTCCGATTCACTCTCAAGTTTTTCCTATACCAGACGTTCTCATTGCAACTTAGCTATCGCTTTTACTTTTGTTTTTGGTTGCTGATTTTGATAATATTGTTTCATTTATTTAATTGTCCTTGATATTGAGTATTTCCTTTCTTGTTTCTTACACTATACGAGATGGTGGGTCCTGGGATTTCCTTGTCTACTTGTATGTACAGTATGTGCGGATAAATCCAAAGACTTGATAATAATAACAATCTGCACTTTTCTGTGGTTTTCCTGGACTCTTACCCCGTCCTCCTTTCACAAATCTGCAGATTCTGAAAGCAAGCCTCTTTCTCGCTTCACACACACCACTCAACAACCCCTCTGCATTGCCCACCCCCCACC
>QFET01009107.1:0-14545 GCA_003316355.1 Tuber calosporum | reverse complement strand
AAGTGGATACGACTGCCCTACCCAACTGTGCTCGAGTACCCAACCAACTGCAACACATTACCCTAAATTATAAACCCCAGACCCTTTTCTCCTTCGGACCCATCCATCCCGTCTCCACGAGTTGAGATCGGGCGGGGTGGATTGTTTCACTTCTTTTTTTACACCGTCCTTATTCAACAGGGCACTGCCACACCCGTTGGGATTTCTTTCCCCCCTATTTCTTTAAGAACAGTTCTCCCCGCCTTGCCTTCGAACGCACACAATATCTCAAAAATCCAATCACCAAGTTAATATTTATATCGTTTTCAATAAGGGAAACCTGATCGCTATTCATCCTTCGTTCGCGGGAAAAACAAAAGATGCCTCACTCACTCGATTCGTCCAGCCCAATGATTGTTTGTTCTCCAGTTCTGTCTTTGTTTCGGTTTACTTTTCGTGCCTTGTCTGCGCCTGGTAATATTTCCCTTCGCCTGGACTCTCTCGCTAACCTCAAAATTTCATTTAGTCAAGAATCGACACCCACCGTTTCTCCTCATATACTGCCGTCTCTTCGAACCCTTCTATTGTGCCAACTTCTGAGAAGGCTGTTTTCATCGAGATTGAAGATGGTTTGCGAAGACTTGAGGACCGACGATACATGAGCCAGAGGTTCGTGCCGAGCGAGAAGAAGAGCGAGTTGATCTCTAAGTTGGCCTTGAGTGCAAAATTGGAGAGGGCTTTGAGGTGGAGAATGGACAAGCAAGACGCCGTACGGAGGCCGCGAACAAAGACCGGTTAACTGCCCGGATGGGCGTGAGGTGTGGACGGGCCCGTTCACTTTTGTCTATGGACAAAGGATGATGGGTGGTTCATTTATTTACGAGTTATGATTCAGTGCACTCGAGTACACCAACCAACGGATACTTCTGCACCCGAGGGAGGCCGCATTGGACGAATATGGTATGATCGACCAATGCCGATTGCAGATGTACTTTTGCGGCTGGGTTGAGGGCAGATTTTCTTTTAGGGCCGCATCTGTTAAACAGGCGGTTCATCCATTGCCGATCTGAGGTGCTATGGGCATGGGCTTTCTTTTTTTGTCTCGACGAAACATTTGTCTTTCTGAATTTTAGTGGGTATCAACGAGGCGCTTGGAACTCGCACTTTGTCAATCAGTTTTCTTATCATACCACCATGCCATTTTATGGTTGTGAAATCAGTTCCAACATCTAGCTTGTGCAAATGCGGCACTGGGGGTTTGAAGATTACTTGGGTTTGCATGAATGGATTGATTATCAAACCTTTTGAGAGTTAAACCACTTTCCCTTGCATCTCTTACATTCGTAGAAGGAAGTATGGTCTTCAAGATTCTACTCTGTCATTTCCAGATTAGTCTTTTGTCTGACGATGAGTCAAAGGCTGGCTTCAGGCATCCGTGTCGGATGTGGTGCCAGGTGCAATGAGGTACGGAGTGAGAAGGTGGAAAGAGTGTGTTCGTCGCCCTGTTCAGACTATAAAGGAACCTGATTCCCACTCACAAACCCCGACCCATCATATCCACAATTTTTACATTCTGTGATTTCTGGGAAACTGAAGGTTTAGCTGATATGATTGCGAGTTGCTCATGGTGTGAACTTCGCTTAATGAACGACTAACAGGGCTATGCCAGTTGGGCGCCCCAAGGCCTTCTATTCTGAAGGGTAAGTCAGCGTAACTCAAAGATTTGCCAACCCGAGAGGTTGGTTCTGGAAGCCAGGAATCAAGGGGACCCAGAACACGATAAAAAGCCCGAACCTCATGTCAGAGCTGTAGTCCAACCACCCCACTCTGGGGTTATTCCTTCTCGAAATAGTTTGCAAATCAATAAGTAAAGATATTTATGGAAAGAGTAAGGGAAATGAGTCGGGGGGTGCAGTAAAGGTAGAGGAATTCGGATGAGATGAAGGCAAATGAAAAAGAGAATATTGTGCCAAGAATACGTAAAAGCGGGTGACAGCTGGTGCGGACTCATGTACCATTCGTGTTATATAAAGTGTCTGGACACCATGGTGCCGGGGAACTGGAATACTTTTAAATGCCCAGTTTGGCATTCACGATTTCAGGAATATCAGGTTTCTTGAAAGTTGTAAGCTAGAATAAAAAAATACTAGGGAGTTTTTTGGGGATAAATACCTAGTCCTAAAAGACACGGGATTGGAAAGTTAAACCATACCAGTGCTGGGTCGAACGTGTTTAGGCACACTTACCTGAATCCGTCGGTGTTTTAAAAAAAATATTATCCTTATTAGCTATGTAAACTGCGAGTGTTTCCAAAGCTTGTCATACACCTACGGCGTGGTTAAAAAGGTCAATCTCAGTTTGCATTCTAACATAACTTTTCGATATAGATTAGATTCAAATTGTAGAAACTGTCACGAAACCTTTCTCTGGTCATTTGATCAAATATCATTCTTACTGAGAGACTGTCTTGGGTGTTTGAAAACAGGCATTGGATTTATTTTCTGGGGGTTTTTTTTATTGTTGCTGTATTATGGTTGGAGTTTGCTTTGGACTATTAATACGTTGAGTAGTGCATCATTTTTAGCCCTCTGGACAACTGAGAACTAGGCTGGATAGGTGTGAATTGTTGGAAATGAAACTTGGCAGGCTTTATTTGGTAGATTTCATTTGTTTTTTCTGGGAGTGGGAGTGTTTGGGAAGGAAAGCATCGTGGTTACGGGAAAGGATGCGGGACATGGTTCAAGCTATGTAGTCAAAGATGGAGGAAAAGCAGGTGGTGTAGAGAAGCATTCCTTTTGTGGAGGAATTAGGCAGAATGTTCTGTCCTTTTTCACCAGATAGAGGATTGTCAGAAGGAAGTGGACATGAGTGGTGATGGATGGAAGGTTCAGAGAGATACTATATTTTTCATATCCTCTCCTGTCACTACCGTCAGATTAGCTAGGTAGGCTTTATCCACCTTAATCACTCGTGATCCTCTAGTATTGTCCTGCTTCATTGCCACGCCGTATTTTGGCTATTCCGTTTACGATAAATGTCTCTACCACTTGGAACAAAAGTCACGGATTGATTCTGGACGTTTTACTAGGGTTGCTTTAGTCATATTTGTATCTTTAAGTTTATTCAAGTTGAATGCAGATAGTCTCAGATTGGGTTTCGTTATGGAAAGGAAGGATGCAGGATAGGCAGAGAATACACATCTAATTTGTGAGTAGGTTAATAATCCAAGTTGTATTGTAGTGTTATGATCCTAGGCTATGAGCAGACTTGCAAAGGGTAACTACTTCTCTAAAGTGATCCTAAGCATCTCAGGGTCATCAATAATATCCTTTGAGTAAACAATTGTCAATCTCAGATGTGGCAATAATGTTAGCTACCAAGGAAGGAAAAAAAACCAATACTATCACAAACCTATTGTCACTAATACTGACAATGCAAGGCAGGATTTCACATGACTCAGAATTCTGAGTTATAGGATTATTATATTTCACCCTATAACTCATTAGTAGTCATGGGGTTACATATGATGTAGACTTAGTACAATTATATTTATATTGTGATTGGTTGATTGCATGCATAACTTATATTTGTAAGTCATATGATATTATAAATTTCATACTTGACTCACATTATGAGTTATGGGTTTTGTGCATGTGACCACTTTAGGGTACATGACTTGTTTTATGAGTTATTATTGGCTTTAGTATGATACGAAGTTGACAGATATGAGTCAGCAGAGGGATTTCATAGTATGACTTATCATGAGTATGCCAAGAGTGTGAATCATAGGTGTGAGTCAACAGAGTTAGGGTTGTATGAAGACTGCCTATATAAGGACCTCTAGGCTAACTCTAGTCAGGTCAGGCTGCGAACCTCCTATTCTCCTTGTGTTTGAAGACGCAACACCACAAGTATTTCTCACAATACTTCCATACCACCTCTCCCCACCCATCATGACACCTTTGCTTAGGGGGGTGATTACTATCTTCCCCCTTGACACCTCTTTCCCTTCTGATGGTCTTGCCTGGTCATGCTTGTTCTTAGGAGATGATAGTTCCTCCTTCCCCCTTTCTCCGCCTTTACTCTGCTACTACGCTTAGCGTTAACATGGTCAGCAATATCTCTCAACACGTTTACGGTCTGCGCTGTTAGAATCAGACATCCTGCGAATACAGTGCCTGGAGATATATATACGACAGTGTGGTAAGCTTCAGTTAGTAACACTATGGTCTACACTTCAGTCGACAATATTCATATCTATGATTCAGGAAAGCAGAGGCCATGATCTGTCGGGATGGCTGTTTCTGGTATGTGCCCAACCCTGCCACCTCCTGCTCCTCCCACGGAGGCCTCAGCAGGTACCCTTACTATCATTCCCCTCTTATGGCTGGCATCAGTCTCTTTGCTGGGCTAGGCATCCCCTCTACTAGCGACTCTCGCTCACAGTCGCATGGACCCAACGCCCCTTCATAGTATTGCACTGTCTCCTTCATGGTAGTGTACTTTGGTTTTACTTTGGGTAGGGTGTTTTTCCTTCAGTTATAGTCTCCCCATCTAGCATTAGTCTTACATTTGTGCTTGCTTCTTATGAAGTACATACTTAGTAGGTAGCCTTTCTTGTACTTTCTGCATCACATTGGCGTAGAGTGTACTTGGGATTTCACCCTGGGTGTTACGATCCTATACGGTAAGCTGACTTGCAACAGGTAACTACTTCTCTTAGGGTTGGATGAATATGACCGGTCCGTTGTTATAGTCCGGTATAGGGCGTGGCGCTAATCTCAGCCACCAGGGTAGGAGTACTATTGCAACGAGTAGTACTAGGCGGGTTTCCACTATTGCTCTTAGGCCTATGCCTACGTTGTATGGATAACCGAACCCTATGGTTCCTATTGCACAACGCTATTAGAGGAGTGGAGAGGTAAAGAGGTAAAGTAATTGTATAGGAAATAACTTAGATGGTTGCGTGAAGAGTCCTAGATACAGGTCGCCTAGAGTCCTTATATAGGCACTCTTCCCTCAACCCTAACCCTGGTGACTCATACCTATGAGTCACATAACCTTGATGACTCATCTTGAGTCATAGTATAAAATCCATCAGCTGACCCCTATGTGTCAACTGCACAACGTTCCAAATCCAATCATAACTCGTAAAACCAGTCATGTGCCCCAAAGTGGTCACATATGCGAAACCCATGACTCGTAATGTGAGTCATGTGCGAAACTCATTACATCATATGACTCACAAGTGTGAGTCATGCACACTCAACCAATCACAATATAACAATGATTTGCACTATTGTGCATCATGTGAAACCCCATGACTTGTAATAAGTCATAGTGCGAAATATAACAACCTTATGACTCATAACTATGAGTCATGCGAAATCCTGCCTTGCTTAGTCACCAATCATGACATTAGCTTTCCTCTCCGATCAGCCTGAGTCCCATCAGGCTCAACGTCCTATCCTCGTAAGGCTTTCTCCAAACCTGCGCAATTCCTTTTTCAACTTCCGAACCTGATGTTCGGCATGCTGCCAATTTTTCTGGACCTCTTTCAAGGTTAGGTTTGCCATTCTGAGCGTTCGATCTCGTTTGGCAATCATCCTCTGGTAGGTCCGCATATCCTCTCTTTGGTTCCGAATTGTGGCTTCGGCGTTGCCAAGTTGGTTTCGTAAACCCTCAATTTGTCGTTCCAGACATCCCATATTTGGGCTAGTATCCGTTTCATTTGTTTTGCCCTCCTCTCTCCTCAACTGTATCCTCACAGTCGCCTTCCTCTTCCCTAAACGTGCATCTGTTTCATTCAGGTGGGCTACATCCCCCATGCGTCTTGGGTAGTACCTGGCATCGATTTTGTTGTGTCGATGTACACTGCAGTTGTCCTTTTGGCAGTGGATCCAGGATGATTCCTTGTGGGGTTGTTGTTGTTTGCATATCTTTGGTTGTTTAGGAAACTAATTAGATTATTCCTTATTGCATAAATGAACGTTGCAGTGGTCATCGTAGCAGGCAGTCCATGAAAGAGTGTTATGTTCTGCCTGTTTCTGTCTTTCCTCCTGCATTGCATATGGGGTGCTGGTTGGTGTGATAGCTCTTAGGCTATCGGCCAAACCGTCGCCGCGTGCAACGGTCGTTTCCTCCACGGGGTCGATCTTGACTGTAACCCATTCTGGGTTTTCTTGGGTACTGCTGATGGAAACGTTCAATGGTGATGCTGGCATTGTTGAAGTTCTCCGCAGGGTACCAAGTTTTATCGTGTTCTGTTGAGTGGCCGGTCCACTTGGCTCTGTATTGTAGGCGTCTTCGGTATATGCGTGAATCAATAATTTCTTCGAGTTCGTACTCACTTTCTCCTTCTATCTTGATTGGAGGTGGTGGTAATTGCTTTTGTGAGGGAAACTGGTTGCAGTGATATGGTTCGAGAAGTGAGATGTGGAAGGTGTTAGGGACCTTTATCTGTTAGGGCAAGGCCAATTTATAAGCACTTGTGGCCACCTTCGTAAGGATCTTGAATGGTCTGATTTTCTTCTAATCCAGCTTCTTGCATGGTGTTGTGGTCCTTATATTCCTTGGCAGTAACCAGACCATGTTACCTGACTGGGTATTCGGATCAGGTTTTCTGTGGTGATCGTAGTTTTCTTTTTGTCGTAATTGTGCACAGACCATTACCTGACGTAGGATACTGTGCAGCTGACCTATTTCTTCCTTATCGGTCCTTTCTTTCAGTAACATGTGGCCAATTGCCTCATGCTCTGGGTGGTGACCATAATTAGCATAAAATGGTGTGGTCTTTATTGTGTCCTGCTTTGCGTTGTTGTATGCAAATTCAGCCAGTGGTAGTAGGTCGGCCCAGTCGTCTTGTTGATAGTTGATGTAGGCTCGTAGGTATTGTTCTAGTAGGCCATTTGTCCTGTCGGTTTGTCCATCGGTTTGAGGGTGGAAGGCGGTACTCAACCTCCTTTCTATCCTTAACGATTTCGTCGTTTCTCTCCATAGGTCCGATGTGAACAAGGTTCCTCGATCCGTGATGATATCCTGTAGCAGTCCATGTATGCGAAATATTTCCTTCAGGAATATTTGTACAATGTCCTTCGTATTCATATCTTTGTTGCAAGGTATAAAATGACTCATTTTCGTTAATCGGTCGATCACTACTGAAAATATTGCAGTATCAAAGGCTGTCTCTTATATTTAATAAGGCGGCACTGAGATTTGAACGCAGTATCTTGTAGACTAAAAAGCTGTGATTCCACTATTGCGCTACTGAGATGTAAGGATACAGGAGGAGAAAACCCGAAATATATATACCCATCTCCGTATCACGTGAAATCCAGCTATACATGTGACTCGTCATATGTGTATGTGTTACATGACTCACATACACACATGACTACATAGAATGTGATAACGTATTTTTTCCAACACTTCCCCTACGTTTCCATTTCTATCTTCATCAGTAATTTCTCAAATGAAATCCGCGATAATAACTTAGTACATAGATCTAATACATTGTTTTCCGACTCAACTCTAACTACTTGAATATCTCCTTTCTCACACACCTTTCTAACAGAATGGTACCGGACATCGATGTGTTTGGTTCGATCTGAGACTCCATGGTTCTCGGTGAGACTTGTTGCAGCTGTATTATCACAATATACAATCGGCGTTGTTGTGATGCCCATTTGCTTTAAGCCTCGTCTAATCCAAACACTCTGGTTTGCCGCAAATGACAGTGCGACATATTCGGCTTCTGTAGTTGATTGAGCTACTATGCGTTGTTTCTTGGAGCGCCACAGAACTGTATGCCCATGAGTCTGTATAATCAATCCAGTGAAGGATTTTCTATCGTCGAGGTTCGATGTATAGGAACTGTCACTGTAGACTTCTAGAGGCAGAGCCTCTGTATCGTGCCGGAAGCTTAGTCCTTTGTTCATTGTACCTTTAAGATAGCGAAGAACTTGTTTGGCAGCTGTTAGGTGGGTGTGTGTTGGGTTGGATGCAAACTGACTGAGGAATGCGGTCGCATATGCGATGTCTACTCGGGTAGCGACGGCAGCATACATCAAGGATCCTATTATGGATTGGTATGTTTTCTGGTCGCAGAGTTCCTCATCAGGAGTAGCTTTAATAAGTGGTGAGTGTGCTTCGATTGGCGTTTTGGCTTCATTTGCATCGGTCATACCAAATCGTTCAAGAATTTCTGTAATGTATCTTTCCTGGTATAGCTTGATACCGGTTTTTGCTCTTTTGATTTGGATACTGACTAGCATAGATGCTTCACCAGAATCGGTACACTGGAAGCGGGATCGTAGTTTGTCAACGCACTGGTTGACTTAGGAGGGATTGCCGGTGATGAGAATGTCATCAACGTATATACAACAGTATAAATCTGTTGCAATTAGGATACATGGATCGAAGTCGGTAACCTTTAGATTCATCGTTTCTAAGGCTTGGGTAAGATGTTGATACCATAGGCGTGGAGATTGTTTAAGGCCATAGATTGCTTTCCGTAACTTCCATACTTTTCCTGGTATGCGGTATCCTTCAGGAATTTCTAGATAGACTTCGTAGTCTATGTTGCCATACAGGAATGCACTCTTGATATCTAGTTGTCGTAGGACGTATCTTCTCTTGATTGCTAGACTTAACAATACCCGTAATGATTCTAGGCGTGCCACAGGTGCATATACTTCTTCGAAGTCTTCCCCTGGTATTTGGCTGAATCCTTTGGCACAATATCCCCCTTTTCGTCTTTCAATGGTTCCATCTGTTTTAACCTTTGTTTTATATACCCATCGTTCTTTGAGAACTCTTTTGGTATTAGGTCTGTCGACTTCGTCCGCAACCTTTCTGCTTTTTAGAACATCCATTTCCTCCTGCATTGCGATCTGCCATTCAGCCTGTTCTTCTGACTTCATTGCTTCTGCATAGCTTGTGGGGTCAGGCTTGTAGTAGGAGAGTCCAACGAAGGATTCCTTTCTCATGGCAGTCTGTTGTTGTCGAATTTTCTTGAGTATCGCTTCGCGTTGCAGCTTATGTTGTAGACTAACTTGTTCAGGGGTACCTGTCCCTCCTTCGCCTCACATGTAGCTTTTGAATGTTTCATCGCATTTTCTCAATTTGGCATTCAAGTCCTTGAGCTTGGCTTTGGCTAGGTCCTTTCGATATTCCAGACCTTTGGTGGTTTGGAATCGGGTAAGAGTTGATAGTCGTCTTGGAGGTTCATCAGGGTATGCTCCTGGTACCTCTGTTTCTTCTGCATGGTCTTCGTATTCAACTGGAGGATTACTTTCATGTTGTTCTTCGTTTTCTGGAATGGCTTCTCTCTCCGGAATTGTAGCAGTACTTTCTTGATGATATTCGAATGAAACTCCTTTCATTATCCCAAACCTGACGTCTCTTGCTTCAGTCACCGTATGTCGTTTAGGTATGTAAATCCGATATACTGTAGGACTGGAAGTGTAGCCTACTAAGTGACCTTCTTCAGCTGTAGGATCCAACTTGGTTCTCTTTTCTGAAGGAATGTGTACTGTCGTAGATGTGAACCAGGGACGGAGGTGGTTAATGTTTGGTTTCTTGCCATATAGGTGCTCGAAAGGTGTTGTCTTTATCGTGGAATGCCATCGTCTGTTGTATAGGTAGGCAGCAGTAGAATATGCTTCTCCCCATAGAAACTTTCGATCGGCTGGCAACATACATCGTACCATAGTTGTAAGGGTAAGATTTATTCTTTCGGCAACACCGTTTGACTCAGGGTTGTAGGCTGGTGATGTGGTATGCATTGTACCTCTTTCCTTTAAGAACTGGGATACCTTCTGGTTTACATACTCTGTCCCATTATCGGTGTGGAGATGTTTGATTCGTACTTCGAATTGTGTATGTATAAGGTTCCAGAAATCTTGTATTGCATTCTCAGCTCCGTTCTTTGACTTTAGCAAGTATAGCCAACAGTATCTGGAATAGTCGTCCACGAATGTCATGTAATATTCGTTTTTTCCCAAGGTTAGGACTGATATACGACCGCTCAGATCTGAATGGATTTTCTTGAAAGGTTTCTTTGTTTCGATACTTTTTCCATGTGGCACACTATGTGTTGATTTTTGCGTCTTGCAAGTTTTACAGTTAAAGTCTTGAGGTTGGGGAATGGGCAATATGTCGTTATAGCAATCTCGAATAGTGCTAGGATGACCAAGTACCAGGTGTCTTTCCTCATAAGGTGTTATAAGAGCCTTCTCATTATGTGTCCTTATATACCACAGCCCGTCCTTTTTCTCCGCAACCATGAATATCCTTCCATTCTTCACATATCTTCTCTCTCCTTTCTCAATTTCCACTCTTACTCCAACATCATCAATCCTTGATTCAGACACTAAGGAGTATCGAAACGATGGTACATACAGTACTCTACGGAGTTGAACCGTATGTCTGGATCCGTCCAGCAGTCGCACAGGGATCTGAATGTCTCCTGTTCCGGTTGCTTGATGAGTTCTGCCATCTGCCGTTACTATATTTGCTTTTGTGGATGATAGGTTTAGGAAGTCACCTTCGTTTTGTGATATGTGGTCAGTGGCTCCTGAATCACAAAGCCAACTAATTGTCATCCTCCAATCGCTTTCATTCGCAATTTGTTGAGACTTGGTCATCAACACGGTAACGGTAGCGTCGGTAACATTTATCGATTTATGTCCCTTGTTTCGATATTTTTTCTCCTTGTCTCTTTTGAGACCATGGCAGTCTTTGAGGTTATAGTTGTCACTCTTCTTGTCTCGTGCTTTGCACCAGGAACAGAACTTCGTTCCTTTTTGTTTCCTTGGTACGAATAGCACTTTTTCATCTTCCCTTTGTTCGGTTTTCTCTGCTGCTCTGCTGACGAAGAATTCCCTTATATCTGCATAACGGTCATCTCCTCGTGCAGCCAGCATATCACATAGATCTCCATGTTGCTCCTTTATCGAAAGCAGGAAGAACCCTCCTTTGGTGGCTTCAGACTGGACTACCGCTTTCAATGTGGTCAAGAGGTCGTCAGCCTTTTTGCCCTTTGCATTTGAGCATCGTTGGGATAACTGGTTCCATGCGTTTTCGAAGTTGGAGATGTGTTCAGAGATGTTTTTACCAGGGGTGAGTTTGGTGAAGATGTTTTCAAGAAGGACTAGGTTTGTAGATGGTGTTTCTTTGTCAAACCGGTCCCTTAGCGACTGCCAAGCCTCAGAGACCAAGTTGTAGCAGGTGATATCAGCTGCGTAGCTACCCGCTACCTGGTATAGGAAGAACTTTGCTAGTTCATTTCGCTTATTCCAGTCCTTGGTCTCTTTTGAGGAGGAGGTTCCTTTGTCTTCTGGCTCAGGTTGTTCTGTTGAACCGTCGACTATATCCCATAGATCGTATACGTTGAATGCTGTTTTCCACATTTGTGCCCATGACTGATAGTCCCGTTGTCCTTCCAATTTTGGATAGTCTTTTAGGGTAAGAGACAATCGTCCAACTGTGGAGTCTGTTGGTGAGGTGTCTTCGGTGGACATTTTAGCGGTTAACGTGGGATAGGTCTATTGTTGTTCGAATTGGTGTTGGGAGGAAACGGGTTTGTTCTGCCGATGTTTCTACGACTGTACAACCTTTTTATTGCGAAGTACTCAAGCTTAAATCGAAATTCGTTACAACAGAATGGGAGTATGTTCGTTTCTTTGTGTTGACTTATAGGAAACGGTCTTAATCTCCCACAACCAGGACAGTCAATGATCGATGTAGGGTTGAAATAACCTCGGTATTCGTCACTGGTTAAATCTTGTGGTAGATGTGATGCTTTGGCTTCGATTTCGGATATTGGGTATTCGGGTGCGTCGTAGTAGGTATGTGGCATTTGTTTCCTGATTTTTACTCTCTTCGTTTAGGGAGAGGACGAGTGTTGATGCAGTTACTACAGTGAGATTGGTTGTGTTGTCTATAATAGACGTCTGCGTCACTCATAGAGTGATAAGAGGGAGGAGGTGTGTGAGGAAGGTAACGGTAGAAGCGTTTTAGTGTATAAACAGTTTTTTGTCAAGTGGTATATGGTTGGGTAGTGGAAGTCTTGCTAACCCAGGCTCATAACCTGACAATATTGCTGTATCAAAGGCTGTATCTTATATTTAATAAGGCGGCACTGAGATTTGAACGCAGTATCTTGTAGACTAAAAAGCTGTGATTCCACTATTGCGCTACTGAGATGTAAGGATACAGGAGGAGAAAACCCGAAATATATATACCCATCTCCGTATCACGTGAAATCCAGCCATACATGTGACTCGTCATATGTGTATGTGTTACATGACTTACATACACACATGACTACACAGAATGTGATAACATATTTTTTCCAACAACTACCAGTATGGCATTATAACTAGCTGATATCGGAAGGTCAGTGATAAAGTCCATTGCTATGGATTTCCATGGTTGGTGGGGTGCTTCAGTTGGCTGCAGCAATCCGTATGGTTCATGCCGGATTGCTTTCGTTCTTTGGCAGATGTCGCAGTTTTTAACATATCGTTTGATATCGTCTCGCATCCTTGGCCAGTAATATTGCCGAGCTAGGAGGGCGGTAGTTTTGGTTGTCCCTCCATGGCCTGCTGTTGGTGCATGGTGGTTGTGTCATATTATCATTATCCTTATCGCTTCTTGTTTGGGGACCCAGATTTTCACTTGATACAAAAGGTATCCTTCTTTCCATTCACATGCTCCAAGTGCCTCTCCTTTCATCTCCTTGTCTCCTCTTTCCAGGGCATCGTGGATTGCCCTTATTCGTGTATCAGTCTTGCTTGCTTCGCGAATTCCAGTGTCGTCTTCTGTTAACCTCACTACTTCCATTGCTTCAAAGTAGTGTTCAGTCGGTAGGAGGATCAGGTGTTTCTGTCAAATCCTTTTGTCGTCTTTTCCAGTCATGTCTTCCGCCCTTCTTGTTAGAGCGTCTGATTTTCCTCCTTCTTTTCCAGGTCAATATTGTATCTTGATATCATATTGGCTGAGTGTTTCGCTTCAGCGAATTTGTTGGTCATTGAGTTCCTTTGTCGTGGTAAAGGGTACCAGATTTTTGTGGTCGGTATGTACCAACACTTGATGTCGACTTCCATTTGCATATCTTCTCAATTCTTTTAGAGCTTGTACAATTGCTAACAGCTCTTTGTCGTGTATGTCGTAGTTGCATTCTGCGGGTGACATAGTTTTCGAGCGGTAAGCAACTGGTTGCCATCATCCCTCATTGCCTTTTTGTAATAATATGCCAGAGCCTACATATTTTGATGCATCTGTCTCTATCACGATCTCTTTCTCCCAGTCATAATGTACCAGGACTGGAGCTGATGTCAACCGTCGCCGTAACTCATCGAATGCTTTCTGTTGTCGTTCTGTCCTGTTCCACTTGAGGTCCTTTTTTGTGAGTTCATATAAGGGTTTCGCTATACGACTGAACCCTTCTCTGCACCGTCGATAGAGGTTGGAGAATCCCATAAAGCATTGAATGCCTGTTTTGGTTTCTGGTGGCTTCCATTCCCATATGGCCTGGGTTTTGACAGGGTCGACACTGACTCCTTCTTTGTCGATAATGAATCCTAGGTATTCCGTTCGTTCCTGTTGGAACTCGCACTTGGATGGCTTAAGCGTGAGTCCCTCCTCTCTCAAGGCTTCCATAACCTTGCAGACTTGGGTTTTGTGTTGTTCCAGGTTTTCTGAATATATCAGGATATCATCCAGGTAGACGATACAGCAGATGTCAAGAAATCGACCAAGGATCCGATTGACCCATCTTTGGAAAGCTGCAGGCGCATTTTTGAGGCCGAATGGCATCACCGTATATTCGTATATTCCATATTTTGTTGTTAATGTTGTCTTCTATTGGTCTCCATCCTTGATCCTGATATTGTGATAGGCGTTCCGAATATCCACTTTCGTGAAGATTTTGGCTCCTTGGAGTCGATCCAGTGCTTCCCCTATCAATGGCAGCGGGTATCGATCTCGTTTGGTGACTTCGGTGAGTCCTCAGTAGTCCACACAGAGTCGTAGTTTGCCATCTTTCTTTTTCACAAACAGGATTGGTGATCCACCATTTGCGTAAGAGTCCCCAATCCATCCTCAGTTTTTGTTGACGCGGATGTATTCTCTCAGCTCTTCTAATTCTTTTTCTCCTAATGGGTATAACCTTTTTGCTGGCACTGTTTCCCCTCTCTTGAGGTTGATCTCCAAGTCGACCTTGGGACGATGTGGGGGCAGCCAAGTTTCTTCTCCTTCCTTGAACATGTTCTGGTACTGGTGATATTCCCTTGGTACGATGTTTCTGGTATTCTCTTTTCCTTGTCCTTTCTTGGCCTTGATGGCTAACTCGGTGCTGACATTGATCCTTTCAATCCTGATAGGCTCGTTTGTCTTATAATCCCATTGGAGGATTCCTGTGACTACGCCTCTTCGGTAGAACTTGCCGAATGACATAGCGGATAACTTGTTGATCTCAATCTTTTGGCGTTTTGGGTGGTCCGTGTTAGATGTTAATCGTCTCACTCTAGAAAGTGAGGTATATAGTACGTGAGGTAAGATG
>QFET01009100.1:0-18416 GCA_003316355.1 Tuber calosporum | reverse complement strand
ATCTCACAAATCGTGAGTCATGTGAAACATTCCCTATTGCTAAGTCACAATTTGTGACATGGTTATGTTAAATGCAAAAAAGATATGCACCACGCGACCCTCTAAGAAGCTCACTCCAAAGCCGCATGGACCGTTTAAGGTATTGGAAAAAAGCGCAGAGCGTGCCTACAAACTAGTAATATCACAAATATGGAAGATCCATCGGATATTTCGTGTATCATTGTTGGAACCCAATCGGACATCTAATCGACGAGCAAGAGAACAACCTCCACATGAGCCGTAGGAAATCGGATGAGATTTTGAATGGGAAATCGAAAAAATCGTGAAGAGTGAAATAATCTCTTATACCCAGCGAGTTGGAGGTCGTAACCGACAAATGTGTGAGTTACGCTATTTTGTCACTGGACTGGTTGTTCCAAAGATGAAAATACTTGGGAACTACCAGAACACTTAAAGCACGCTCAGGAATTGGTAGAGGTATTTCATAGCGAGAATCCGGATATGCCAAAGCGGGCAGATGTTGAATGACTTGGAAAGGGTTTTCCTAACGTTGCCAAGCAAACGCGTTAGGTTTTTTACTCTACCAAATCGAGTTCAAGAGCGGACTAGAAAAATTCAGAATTGTTTGAGTTTGGGGTCTTATTTTTATTTTATTGTTATTTTGATGTGTTTCCTAAAGAGAGAGTAACATTTGAAAAGCGATTCGGGAGAAACTGCACAGAGGAGGGAGCTCGTGTTAGGTACAAACAACTCCCAAGAGGATTACATGACTTTTCAGGAGGAACTGCATGAATCTGAACCTCTACAGGCAATTACCCCCTTGCGGCCCTGGCGTTCGCCCTGGGAGTCGACACTGGCACCTTATGCATTTGCTTTTTTACTAAGAAAAACGAGTAATTGGAACACATCTTGTAACGCCATATAAGTTGCCGCCGTCATGGTCTAAGTGTATAAGGTCTCATGGTCCGTCTTGTGGTCACGTGTTCAACCCTCCAGTCCTGCAGAGTTTCTGATCTAAGCAGATATTTTATACCAATCGAGTTTGCATCTGCAAACCTTCCTGCAAGACAATAACAACGCCCCAACCAAGGGATTATTGCCTGACGTTCAAGAAGAGGACTCTGTCATGAAATAGCAGGTTGAACGGAAGAAATCGCTCAGTCGGATAAAGAGTTATGAGCGATATTATCCTATGAGCCTATCGGAAGACTGAGGTTGCCGATGCATGGCGACATGAGCATTGATCCCCTCAGATAAGTATAAAGGTCTACAGATCGGCAGACCCCCATTGGAAGATAGGACGCTATCATTCCACTAAATGGGTCAGGTGACCGAAGACCAAAGGTGTGAGACTAAGTTCTTAGGGTCAAACAGCGTTCGCACTTGTGAACCATGAAACAAGGATCTTAGAAGTTGTAAAGCAGTGGGATCAAGGTCGCAGGGTATAAATACCTGGGCAGTCCCCGGTCTTAAATAGAGCATCAAGCAACGGAGAAGAGATCTTATCAATATCATAAGTTTTTACACAAAAATCTTTATCTATGAGCCTTCTTAGACAATCTCCATTTAAGAAGAAAGATTCAAGCCTAGTCTGATTCGCTTGCCCTTAGAATCGACTACCCTTAACTACACCACAGAATCTCTCCCCTAGCTAATTCGCTCCTGTTTCTCTTGATGGGAGTCTTATCCTCACTTCTCCTTTAGTCCGATGGCTAGGTTACTTATTCTCGCCCTCACGGGAAACCTCCTCTCACTTTCTCAAGAGCCTAGTCCTTGTGCATAGTGCTTTTAGTCTTATAAGGCAACTCTCTCCTACGGGTATCAGTATAGTCCCCTACCTCAAGCTCAGGCTGGCCATAGACCTACTCCTACCTATGCTCTTTTATGGTGCTGACCTCCTGATCCCCCACGCCGCCATGATGGGGAAATTGAAAGTCTTTTGGATTAAAGTCCAACTATGGGTGACCAACTGTTTCTCATCAACTCTAGTATCCATCCTACACTGTGAGGCTTACAGCTCTACTCTGTACTCATACCTACCCCTACCAGCGCAAGATAGCCGCAGTACGGCTTACCTGGTCCTCTCCCGAGATCAATCCGCCTGCAGCCCGCCTGCCTCCCTCATTTCTATCAATCTCCCCTTACAGGGCAGAAGATTCCTCCAGCCCCCTACTGCGCCACCTTGAGGTAAACTACATCCTACTTCACTCTGACCAACCAAGGCCTGTACCCGCTGTCCACTCCCACCCTCCAATTTATAGGATATGCTACCTATTGGTCAAGATTACCAAGGATGGCTTCAAACTCCTGCTGATAAATTCTCACCTCCTACCTGCCACAGATTCAGCCCTCACTCCTCCAATGCCTGGCGATGTCTCCAGCTCATTTATCAAAGAAGACGGCTGTAAGGACATCCTTGCTGATTGGAAATTTCTGTCTCCTCACCCACCATACTACCAGTATAAGCTGTCCCTCAACCCATATGCCTTGACGGGCCACATCCGCTTGGAAGCTGGAAGAATATATTATATCCGTGCAGACAAGAGCTATCTTGTAGCACAACCCTCATGGAGCGATGCCAACTACACCCCCACCTACCCTTCTTTCCACTCCGGGGATTAAACCTTTGAGCATGCAAATTTTCCATTGCACCTCTAAGTTCCAAGAACAATAACTTTACCTTCCGAAGTCCTCCTCATTGGGCTATGGCTCTCAACTCTGGGCCGACCGGCATATGATCCTAGGTCTAGCCTCTTACCTTGGCGCTATACAAACAAACTTCCCACCCTCTATGCCTGCCGTAATCGCTCCTGATACTTCCTCCTCCTCCAGCTTTGACTTACACTGAGCTGTGCTCTCCTTCCTGCTTATATCTTTCCTTGCGCTTATGATTTAATTTGAATTTATTTTGTTTCATACTTTTTGAATAAGTTGACATTAATGGGCACAGTGATGGTATGGTAATCATTAGGGGAGAATTATGGGGATTATTTCTTTTGTTTTGCACATTGGGAATTAACATTTCATTTATGCCATTGCTAGCGCTCCATGCAGGTTACTCTACATTAACTGCGAATATATGAGATAATCAAAAACCAAACAAAATACCTATACATAAGGGACATCCTCCGTCTCCTCTAAACACTCGGCGATTGTACTCTCCACCCTACAAGAAATGCTTACCTATTACATTGCGCCACAGCCTCACCCTTTAGCCATGTCAGGTGGTCGGAATTTGTCTATATCATTCCCTCCTCTCTGTGCCCCTTAGGGTCTACCCCCTTGAGCTCACCCTCTCCACTTCTGTCATCTTTGTGTAAAGTTCCTCTCCTTTCTTGACTTTTGTTTTGACTTGCTTGGCTTTCTGCTCTGCTTCACCTAATATTTGCAAGGTAAGGAATTCCTTTTGACCTCCCTCTACGGCTGGGAGACATGGTTGCATTAGGGAGAAACTCTGCACAGGCCTACCATTGCTTTAGCAGTCTGGTGGTCGATTCCCCAATTCTTACATTGATGAGAACTGTTCAAATGTGTATGGGCACGATCTTATATCTATCGGAATATACTAAAGCAATACGAGGTGAGTATTACGGGCACGCCTTGATGAGGAGAGGTAGAATTATGAAGGTACATTGGTAGGTAGTCTGTTCCTTATTCTTCTAAGCGAGAAAAGTGGGCGGTAGCCCCTATATATTCAAGAATGCGCCCTCCCGTTATCTAAAAGAATATAAAAGGGAAGAATATAAGTACGAACGTGTTTTACCGTAACGTCAGTAGGAAAAACATAAGTGCGAACGTATTTGACCCTGAAAACCTGCCTAGAAAATCCCAAAAGTTTGTATAAAACTAAAGTGGTGTGAGGGGTTTCGTTGTAGATGATAAGACATAAAGGACGGAACAATAACCATTAAAATATGTGATAAGCAAGCGAAATAACCTGAATACCAGATAAAGAAATATACATAAGAATCCTTATCGTAATAATGAAATATAACAGAAATAAACGCACAGTATGTCCTAGCTGTAGTAATGTATGCAGGGTAATAGGTATTGCCGAAACACTAACCAAGTAAGAGAATATACGATATGTTCAAGGAAATATTCATATGAAAACGAATAAGAAATTTCAACACTTCCCCTCATTATCTACAGCCCAGAAGTCCCATCAACCGTGTATGTGCCGGTTTCGCTAAGATTTTGGTGCAGATATCGGCAAGGTTTTCGGACCACTCAACTTTTAGTAAAGTGAACGAACCGTGGTTGAGTTCTTCTTGTATTTTGTGAAAGTAAATATTGATGTGTTTGGTACGTTCATTGAGTTGATGGTTTGTCGCAAGAAAATTAGCGCCGGTATTATCTGCGTGCAAAGCGATCAGTAAACCCAGTCGAATATCGTTGAGGCCTTTTTGGAACCATTGGATATGTCGCGTAGCCAGTGCCATAGCGACGTATTCCGCTTCGGTAGTAGATGTAGCGACCGATGCCTGTTTCTTGAATCGCCTGGTGATACATGAACCATTTAAGATAATATGTATCCTGGAACGAGCGGCGGGTATCAAGGCAAGCGGCAAAGTCCGCATCAGCATAGACATCGATAGCGGTTGTTGCATTGGTTGGGTACGGGTAGAACAATCCTATATTTTCCGTTCCAGCAAGGTAACGAAGGCCGTGTTCAGCGGCCTTTAAGTGTGCTTCAGATGGGCAAGAAGAAAATTGAGAAAGAAATGAAATCGTATACGAGATGTCGGGTCTTGTGCCAGTGGTGAGGTATATAAGTGATCCTATAATCGATTCGTAAATGGAGGGGTCTGGTATCCGTATGTCTTCGGTCCCTTTCGTAAGTTGAATGCCTTTCGGTAAAGGGGTAGAAACGGAACGTGAGTTTTCCATGCCATATCGTTGGAGAACTGACTTGATGTATTTTTGCTGGGTAAGACGTATGCCGTCTGGTGTATACGTTATGTGCAAGCCAAGTAGGAAGTTAGCTTCCCCTAGGTCAGTGATCTCGAAGGCCTTTTTCAGGTCTTTTATCAAGGATGTGGCGTGGGGGGAGTCGGCTGCGTGTATGGCAATGTCATCGACGTAAACCGATATGTAGGGGTCGTGTTTAGCATCGACGAACATGCATGGGTCGAGGGCTGATGTCGTAAATCCTTTGGAGGTTAACAATTTTGCGAAGAGAGAATACCATTCATTCGCAGATTGCTTAAGTCCATAAAGATATCGGTTAAGTTTCCATACTTTTTCTCCGTCACGGTACCCAGGTAACACTCGTAGGTAAACTTCTTCTTTGAGTTCGCCGTAGAGGAAAACAGATTTGCATCGAACTGTCACGGTCGCTATTTGTTTTTGGCGCATATCGCGAGGAGGAAGCGGAGAGATTCATAACGGATGACAGGGGCGAATGTTTCTTCGTAGTCAAAGCTGAGAATTTGTGAAAACCCTTTGGCAACAGCTCTTGCGCGAAACCTTTCAAAAGTCACATCTGTATTATGTTTAGTCTTGTATACCCACTTACTATCGATTATCTTTCTTCCCATCGGTCTCTCAACAACATCGAAGTTTTAATTCCTTTTTCGTGCATTAATCTCGTAATCCATCGCCCTAGTCCACTGTTCCTTAAGCATACTGTTAATCTCTTAGTGATACCTAGTGGGATCCTCATCCGGTAGTTCAGTAGCATTTCTGCCAAAGCGTACCGGTGGGCGTGAGATCCGTCCTGACCTTGTCCGTGTTCCCGGTTGCTCGTCTGGTAGGGCCTCATGTTCTTGAGGTTGTTTTTCCAAGGGAGCAGGTTCCGGAGTAGGTGACGGTGTGTTAAATCGGTTGTAGTTTTCTGGGTGTGGAGGTAATGGAGGAGGATGGATTTCAATCGCTGTTGTGCGGTTGGTAGGTGTCGTACTCGGGTCCAATTCCAAAGTCTTACTATACGATTGCTGGTCTATTGGAAAGGAGGGAGGATGGACGGTCGCAAATTGGGATTCTGAAGCAGGTGTTGTACTTGGCACTTCCGATTGTTCAATTGTTTTAGTGGTTCAGTGTACCTGTAGTGTTTCAGATATCTTATATTGCGAGGGGATGTATATCCGGTATATGCTGTCAGAGGATGTGTATACAACAAGATAGTCTTCGATCGCCCGGGGCTGTATCTTCGTTCCAGGTTTTCTGGTCTCCTCAGGTTTGTGGACGAAGTATTTGGTCCCGTATGGGCGCAGGTGGTTGATCAACGACTTTTGGTTGTAGAGAGATTCATAGGGCGTTGAACCTCCTATGGATCGCTTGGGAAGGCAGTGTCTGAGGTATATGGCGGTTGTGATTGCTTCTGCTCAAAGTCGTAGAGTTAAACCTTTTAACATGGACCTAGTAGCGGTTATTATGGTCCTGTTATACCGTTCAGCAACGCCATTTGATTCATGAGAGTAGGGTGGAGTTTTGTCATGAATTATTCCATGCGCCTGAAACAGGTTTAGCATTTGATGGTTCACGTATTCACCACCGTTATCGGTCCTGAATCGTTTGATTATGGCTCTATCTGGGGTTTGTCGCTCCGGGATGAACTGTTTGAAGATTTTTACCATATCGGATTTTACCTTGATGGGGTAAATCCAGGTGTATCGTGTGCAGTCATCATAGAAGGTGATATAGTACCAAGAATTACCAAAGGATGGTGTCGAGAATTTTCCGCTTAAGTCAGAGTGAATTAACTCGAAGGGGCTTTGGTAACGGTGCTGTCTTGGTTCTGGTTTTCGTTTGGATGACTTTGAGGTAATGCAAGTTTCGCATTGCCAACCTGTAGGAAGCTTAGTGATATGGGGTGTGTCGGAGTATTTGTCGGAGCGAAGGTAGGCTGCTGAGGGATGACCCAAGGCTTCATGCCACTCCTTATAGGTCATGTTGTATGCCTGTTCCTTTCTTACCTGCACGACATAATCTTGTCCGTCAACGCTGCCCCATAAAACCTCTTTATTCTCTCCCATGACATACATATCCCGTCCTGAACTGCATAAAGAAAACACTTTTCCCAAAGAAACGATCGCGCGCCACGATAACAAATTGCATTGACCCAACTTAGGAACCCAGAGAACACGTTGAAGAAAAACAGGACATACATGGCCATTAGACGTTTTGGCCATGTGCTTAACTGTTCCTCGGCCGCATGACTCTATTACCGAGTCATTGCCTAACTTGACATTTCCTTTTTCTGGTTCAAAGTTTATAAGAAGGTCTAGGTTGCTTGTCATATGTGAGCTTGCGTCTGTATCGATTACCCAATTGTGTGGGTGAGGAGTGTTTCGCGTAGTGGTAAGGGTTGAGGATCTACTGACCGGTTTGGATGTCTCTTCCTTGCTGATCTTGGAAGTGTCAATCGCCGTCCATTCCTTCTTCTTTTGGTTATCGGTCTTGAGATTCTGACACTCTTTCCAAGTATACCCTTCGTTGCGTGCAGAGGGGTAATGCTTTTTGCAGTATGAGCATTCCTTGGCTGTGACCGATGTGCTGTTTCCCTTTCATTGGGGTTGTTCCTTCCCTTTTCCTTTGACAGTGGCGGTTTTATACGCCTTGTCTTCTGCACAGTAAACCAAAGTTTTAAGGTCCAACAACCAGTTATAGACATGGTTGTAGGTAAGGTCCTCCTTGGTTTGGAGGTTGTCGACGATGTTGTTCATCGACTCATGAAGGGACCGGAGAAGGACAGCAGCTTTTGCTTCCGATGACTCGAATACCGTCTTAAATGCAAAATGTAGGGCGTAACGGTCATTTTCGGTTTCACAGGTGCATCGGTGTTGCATGCGATTCGAGAGGGTGTCGAACTTGCCAATGTGATCAGCGATGGGTTCAGACGACTCGTATTTGGTATCGAGAACAGCGTTGAGTTGGTCGAAGAAGGAGAATATGTTTTCTCTGTCAAATTTATCCTGGAATGCCGTCCAGATTGTGTACGGCGTTTTGTGGGTTGCCAGGAGGATAAGCCATTTTTGATCAATGGTCTCTAGGAAGTAGGCCGATGCCCACTGGTAGCGATCACGAAATTCAACCATAGGGTCAACATTCGTCAGATCCCCGCCTTCATCGCGTATTTCATCGTGGATGGTTTCCGTTCCTTGCACAATGTCCCAGTAGTTGAACAGTCTGAGGCCGTACTCGGAGATGTCACGCCATGTGCGGTGGTTCTCTGGCCCCGTTAGCTTTGGGATGGAGCTGAGTTTGTAACTGGGTGCGAAGCCGCGTTTAGAGTTTATAGCGTTTGTCCGTGCCCTTTGGTCAATGGGCAGAGGGGTTGCTGGGGGATTGTCTGTCGAATGTTCGGGGACAGTGGTTGAGGCTGAGGCCATGGTGGATTTTGGTTACACAAGTTGTGTTCTTCGAATCGTTCTCTGTGGCCACACACCCCCTTTAAGTCCACACAACTTTTATCAAGCCTGAAAGTAACACGTTCACCTATCAAGGATTATTCTGGGAGTGTCCACCCTCAGATATGTTAAGTATCAGGTAGTTGATAAAGTGTGCGGGGGAGGGTGGGTAACGCTTGCGCGCACAAAGAGAGGAAAAGGAAGGAGACAGAGGTGAACGGTGACAAGAGCTCAGTTAAGTAGTGCTTAACGCAGAGAGTTTTTCGCCGAGACTTGTGTAATCTCAAGGCCGAGAATGCTTGGTTTCGTCAAAATAGGAATGTTTCGTCTGGTCAATGTTTCGTGCCGAGAAATAAACTTTGCTGAGAAAAATACTTCATAGTAATATTCTAGTAGGAAAGGTGGATCGAGGGCAGGAGGGTTTTGCTTCGTTGACTGAGAGGTTTCGTGGTCTGTTGGAGGGTGTAAATGTATATCTTAAAGATATTGGAGACCCGCGCTCATAACCTGTTCAAATGTGTATAGGCACAATCTTAAATCTATCAGAATATACTAACGCAATACTGCATGAGTATTGCGGGCACATCTTGATGAGGAGAGATAGATTTATGAAGGTAGATTGGTAGGTAGTCTGTTCCTTATTCTTCTAAGCGAGAAAAGTGGGCGGTATCCCCTATATATACAAGATTGCGCCCTCCCATTATCTAAATGAATATAAAAGGGAAAAATATAAGTACGAACGTGTTTTACCATAACGTCAGTAGGCAAAACATAAGTGCGAACGTATTTGACCCTGAAAACCTGCCAAGAAAATCCCAAAAGTTTGTAAAAAACTAAAGTGGTGTAAGGGGTTTCGTTGTGGATGATATGACATAAAGGACGGAACAATAACCGTTAAAATATGTGATAAGCAAGCCAAATAGCCTGAATACCAGATAAAGAAATATACATAAGAATACTTATCGTAATAATGAAATATAACAGAAATAAACGCACAGTATGTCCTAGCTGTAGTAATGTATGCAGGGTAATAGGTATTGCCGAAACACTAACCAAGTAAGATAATATACGATATGTTCAAGAGAATATTCATATGAAAACGAATAAGAAATTTCAACAAGAACTGCCCAGATGGCCATGCACATGATTCTGTTGGTCCTTGAGTCTACCCCTCCTCCATCATCACCTCCATCTCTCCTCTCCTCCTGACGGTTGATCTGCTGGCACCCTACTGCTTCCTGGATGGTACCCTGCTGCTCCCCCTTTTACTTGCACCATACTGCTAAAGATTCTGGAGGATACGGTGTTTTAAATTGTCTACCACACACTCTCACCACCTCTAGCAGTTTACCAACCCGATTAGGTGGATTTTTTTCGCCTTCTCATGACCTGGAATTTAAATGCTCCTGCCCCCCATCATACCTCCGGGATGAGAGTGATATGGGATGGTCTGTCTTTAGCCAAATTGATGGTTCAGCCTGGTTTGTTGCTTAGGTCTTTTATTTCCTTGAAGGGTCTTAGTTCTTAGTCACTGTTGGATATGGTTTATTTCTTATATCTCTTGTCTGCAGAGGGGAAAGGTTTACGATCTTTTGGTAGATATTTAGCCTATTACTATTTAGGTTTTTCTACCCAAGCGCCGAACCTTTGCTTACTAAAAGGATTTTTTTATCTGTTACAGAATGGGATTGACTGTAATTGGAGGTTTCTTTCTGCAACAGCTTGCGCTTCATGAAGTTTTCTGTACCTTAAACATTAATTCAATAAGATAATTATAAATAAATAAAAAAACTCCTATACTTCAGGGATCCTAAAGCAACTGAGAAGAGATCGTAACAATATTCACAGTTATTAAATATGTAGTTAATTAGCTCTCGGGAACCTTTATCTTTCATCCTATTTTTGAACTGAGATTTCCTTGTTGTTCTCAAAACTTTCTCAATACCAGCCTTGTATTGGCAATTCAACAGAATCAAATTAGCTACCCCATAGTCATTCATTCTTTGTAAGATATGATCAAAGCAGGTTAAAGCATCTATAATTATAAGTGCCTCCTTGTCAGTAGTCCTGTAATTCATCTGTAACTAGGTGAATTTCCTGCTAAAAAAGGCTCTATCTATTACTGTTTCAGGTGCCTGTCATTGATCTACCCATGCTCTTACCCAAGAGTTAGATGCATCAGTTATAAGCTATATCTTATATCCTATGGTGGAGTTGATTGGTTCTATGCCCTGGTGTTGTTTGGCACTCTCCTTAACCTTCGTAGTGTAGTGATTATCTGTTGCACTCCATACAAACTCAGCAATTGAGGTAAAGTCCATCAACGGTGCTTTCAAAGTGTTACTATGTGGTAGAAATTGGCTAATAGAATTTACCAATTCTAAGAACTCTTGAAGTTTCTTCTTATTCTTCCCTGTTTCCCATTCTTCAATCCTTATAATCTGTAGAGGTCATACTTCAAAGCCCTTGTCATAGATTACATTGCCTTATATCTGCAATCATTTTGCCAAGAATTCAGACTTCTTTCCGCCACGAAGAACTATACATTATCCTAAACCTTACAGAATGCTTTAATAATTTTTATATAATCTGACTCAGTATTAGACAATATGAGTACAAATTGAAATATACTGTCACAAACTCATCTCATCCTCCGTCTGCTCTACACATCCAGCGATTGAAATCTCAACACCACAAGAAATCATCACCACTTTCGTTACAACTCAACCTCACCCTTAGACCATGCCAGGGGGTGGGGATTTGTCTTAATGATTCCCTCCTCCCCTTGCTCGTTAGGGTCTACCCCTTTGAGTTTTCTCTTTCCTCCTCTGCCATCTTTGTTGATAGTCTCTCTCCTTTGCCTACTTTGGTTTTGCCTCACTTAGCTTTTTGCTCTGCCTCGCTTAACATTTGCACGGTCGGGAATTTCCTCTGACCTACCTATATGGCTGAGAGACAAGGTTGCAGTAGGGGGAAACATTCTACAGGCCTACAGTTGCGTTGGCACTCTGATGGTCGATTCCCCCACTCTCACTTTGATGAGAACTGCCTAGATGGCCACGCACACTATTCCGTTGGTCCTTGAGACTACCTCTCCTCCATCCTCACCTCCTGAGGGTTAATGGGATCCCACCTTACTGCTCACCTAGCTGGCACCTTACTGCCCCCCCCAGGATGACACTCCGTCCTCTGGACTCAGCACTGGGCCCTGCCACAAGCAGGCCTCCCTTCTTTAGGTTCCTCTCCTGAGGGGGCCCCTTTTCACCCTTGGTGCCGGGCTATATGCCCACAGGAATGTCTTCCTACTTTGTGCCTTTGCCAGCTTGTTATAGGAGCTGGAGCTATGTGTGTCTGGCACCTAGGCCTTTGGTTTGACTTTGATCTGGGGTGTTGGGGTTTCTTTGTTTTGTGTTATCTTTTGTTGCATTTGGTTGGTTCACTGTTGGGGCTTGGAGTTGTTTTCATGTTGGTTTTGTTGGCTCTCTGGTTGTGATTACTGCGTGGCGGCTTATTAGGATGGTTTTTTACACTGGTTGAGTCAGGCTTCACTTACGGTTTTTCTGTAGCTTTCCGGGGTCAGAACAGGGGAGGAGGTTTGTTTACTACCATAGCTTGCGCTGCATGTAGATTCTGTGCCTTGAACATGAATAAAAACTGAATTAAATACAAAAAATAAAAAATGTCACAAACTCATGTATGTAGTCCGCAAGTAGATATGACATAATTTTCATAAATCTTCCTAGTGCATTAATATCTTCTGATCACACTACTTGGCTGATAAATACCGCAAAGGGTGATTTCAGCCTGTTCTACTTGTCATGATCAGGTTGGACTATGGTATTAAAGTATATATCGCTTAAGTCAATCTTGGTCCTGTATCCCAAACTTCCCAATCCATAGAGTAATGTTTATCAGTTCAGAATGGGTTCGTTATCCTTTTGATTATTGTCGGTTATCACCTTGAGGTGCGCTAGGTATCTGGTTGATCTCTAAGTCTTTCCTTTGACTAACATAAAACTGAGTTCTCCACTTGCAACTTCTGCCTAGACAATGTCTCCATCTCAAAGTTTCAGGTCCTGCAATGCTTGTGGTCGAATCTTGTACTTCACAGGTACAGAGTATGCTGGCATCGTCTCTAGAGTTGGTGGATCCTTCAATCTGATTCAGTGATTGATCTTCCTTAAGGGTGGTCACCTTAGTGGACTCAGATGTGTGAATATCTTCTTGTATTGTTCTATTATACTTTCTATGTTTGTCACATATGTAAGAATTCAGGTACTTATAGGTGTACAGTCGACCAATATCTTATAGTCTGAAAAGTGAATTCGCAGCTTTGCAAATTCTACTGATCCTTTATTTCATAATAGGAATATCACCCCAATCAAGGCAACATACTTGGCTAAGTTCTCTACTATCATTTTATTACCTTTAGGCTTTATCTTCGCTATCACTATGCTAACTTTTCATTGTTTTCCAAATTCCGATCATGAAGCTTTTATAGGCAGGTGAATGGTATCAAGAGTTGCCATTTCGGTACGGCTATTCCACATGTAGAAACAAAGTAGCGCTTCGTAGACCGTGTTACTATTATTCCTAGATCCAACTGGACTCATACTTGTTTGCCCATATTCAAAATTCTTCCTTCCTATGCTGTGTTACTTTTATTACCTTTGGGTAGCAGATTCTGTGCTGCTTCATTGATCTTAACATCTAGGGTGTTGTAGTATACTTCATCTTTGCCGTTGACTTCTTCAATATGATTTCACATTGTTTTCTTCTTGAATGACTTTCCCTTGTCTTTGGCACTTTTGCTTGATGAATCCTTTATCTTAGGTCCTTTACCACCACTGGTAAACCATTCTCTCTTTTTGCTTGGAATCATAGTTTTATTTGATTGCTTTTTCTTATATTGTGGTTTATTGTCCTTCTTGGTAATATCTTCTGGGTATCGATCCTTCTACCTATCCTTTCCATAGGTTCTAGTATCATGCAGTATAGCATTCTCTCATTCCACATATGCTATCTTAGTTTGCATTGGTTTGCTAGAATCATATAAAGTTTTGACTGCTCACTTTAGTCTAGTAAACATGCATATGAAGAATCTCTGAAGGAAGGCAAATTCTGATATAGTGCCTTCTGGTAATCGTGATTAGTAATTTATGAGGTCTGTAGGTATAGATATGATATCCGGAGTCTTGCAGTTCTGGACTACTTTTAATTTTTGGCAATCATTTGTAAAAGTTACCCTTTAGTCTGGATGTTGGAAATTGTTCTCTTAAGTAGTTAATAGGATGATTTCTCGTATAGCCTTCACTATAGTTGTCTACTGCCTGGAAAGCTGCTTCCTAGGCCCTCCCTCCAACCTACAGTATCCAATAGTATCCTGCTCTCTCTCATTTGGTGTAAACTCCATTTAGCTGTTAGTCAAACTGAATTGACTAGTACCAACAAGTCAATGCATCTTGTTAGAAGTCTTCTCTTTTACCACATACACCTCTTTAGTGTAGATACATTGATGTTAAGCTTTGCTGTCGTTGCTGGTGATGGCACTTGAGCAACTGGCAAATTTCTAGGTCCTAGATTGTACATAGCATCTGAATAACTAATAGTATCCTAGCTCTCTTGATTGATTGAGCTGAAAGGATCGTCCTTAGTGTTACTCCAAGGTTGTTTCCCTTTAAATCTATTTAGTGTGCCTAGAACCTCTACTGGAGTACTTGCTTCTTCTAGATCTTGTTCTTTGGAAGACTCTCCTAGCACTTGCTTTGCTATGAACATGTTAACTGACATCTTGCTTTGTCTAGTGAAAAACTGGATGCATTGGATAATTCACCTTTCTTGCTCTGGCAGCCTTGCTTCTTTGTAAGCTACAGTTGTATAATCTAATTACCTTACCTTATCTGAACTCTGTCACCTATCCTGGCCAATCTGGTCGTAAGCCTAAGGTTACCTAACATTTGCCTGCTCTTAACTAAAGTGTTATTGAAGTTGAAAAAGGTTTAACACTACCTCTGGGTGTATCAGGCACCAACTGGAACGCATATTGGTAAAATATAAAGATAGTTACTCAGATCACAGATTATCAAGACTTGAAGTCAATATTACATCTGAATATCTCCAAAAGTTGTGAAATAGCTATCAATTACTATATCGCTAGTCTTGCAAAGTCATTGACTTACTGACTATGGTTTATGCAAACTGAAAAGAAGTAACTGCTCAACCAAGTATATTGAAAACTTGGTCTGTCAAAGTCTGCTTCCTCGAAGTCCTGCAGGAAAGCAGTCTTTAAATATACTTGTTGGCTTATCCAAACTCTAATAAATTAATCAAACAATCTAGCAGCCTAACAGTCCCTTGAACCATAACAAAAAACATTTCTAGTATTAACGGATACTTGAAACTAAACATACAACATATTAGTTATCATCTTACTACATTAAAGCCAATATAAAATAAAAAGGTAGCTTCCCAATACTTCAACCAAATCCCATAACCAACTAAGTATCAAATAATACTTAAAATCACTCACAAAACAAACTAAGTATCAAATGATACTTAAAACAAATCGCAAAATAAACTAAGTATCAAGTCAGCCTTAAGCCTAGTCACCAAGACTGGTTACAAGTACTCTATATCCCTAAAGTTAGATTAAATAACCTACTAGTTAGATCTTTGTTTAGACACTTCTTAGTCAGCTTAGGACCTGATTGATATAACAACAACAATCCTTTATTTTTGTATTTTTATATTTTTGAATTTTTGTTTATCTCATGAATTACTTGTTAAGGTACAAGATCTCGGATGCATTGTGAAATATGATATAACATAAAGAAAACCTAAAATACAAAACTAATAAACATAGGAAAGAACACGTTCCAAGCTTCAACTACTATCTCGTGCAAGACATATCATCACATAGGTTAACCAAGGAAAGTAAAAGAAAATAATACAGGCTGAAGGGGCACTCTTATAACTGTAAAGCAAAGAAAACACTAGCAGAAACTTATTGCAGAGTCTAGCAACTAAGAAGAGCCAACTAAAGCAAAGGAGTGCGAGACAAGGTAGGAAGGAGTAGGGCCTCACAGAATGGACCGGAGGCGGGGAAGACCTGTAAAGAAGGGGAGCGATATACAGAAGCTGGCATGAATGGAGGGACAGTAGTACTAGTCTTGCAGATAAAGTAACCAAGGGCAACTACAAGCGGATGGGAAGACCAGCAATAGGCCTCTAGCCCAATCTCGATGACCCATAGGAGGTGGTGTGACCATTCAGACTGCCTTGAGGGATAACCGAGGTCCACAAAACTGAAAGTCACATCCTTGGCCCGCAACTGTGCATAAGGTCGGAAGGCCAGCCAAGTACCAGGATGGCTATGCTGTAAGGTAGCCTTTTTTGGGCACATATATGAGGCAGCCGCCCAGCAATGAACTTTCCAAGGTTTATAAAGCTTTGGGATAACAACCGTATAGGCACTCAAGAGTACTTAGGTAGGGGTACTATGGCTCAGTATGCAATAGGCTGCAGTCATATCACTTACGGGCAGGAGATGGTGAGGAAAGTACAGCAGGTCAATCCCTATGTAAGGGGCCTGAGAGTTTGGGCCGAGGACTAGGACTTATAAATTAGGAAAGCCATCGATATATGAGTGTGTATAAATTGTCAGAAAGGGTTTGGTAGTGCTCTAACTCAAGGGTATGATATTGGGCTAAAGGCACCTATCAAGATTGCGGAAAGAGTGGTGTGCATCGTAGTTATGGAGACTATGAAAGTCAAGTAGAAGGTGGGCAGCCACACGGCCATCAGAGGGCCAGAAGCAATTACGCTGTCGGGCAGCCAAGCAATCCCTGTTACTAGCCAAGCGGGTAACGGGTAGTATACAGACCTCACCTGAGACGATGGAAATAGGTATGGACCCGAAGCAGTTCGTGACCCACGGTTGAATAAAGCACTATAAGGACTGGAGATTGGCATCATAGAAAAGGATGGGGATTGTAACAAATACAAACTTATACTACCTCTCTTGATAGCAGGAACCCACCCTTGGATTCATCACAGCCATCTTCACATTTACCTAAAACTAAACTACTTTGCCTTCCCAGAACATTGTTACCCATATCCAAAGAAAGGGTCCCATCAATGCTTGTAGAAAAAAGTAAGTAGAAATCCAAAAAATCGTCCTTGATCGAAAGACTTGTTGAATGACTGTTCTACATCTATAGTAAAGACTATGACCAAATTAAAGCCATAAGAGTAGTTTTACCCCTCTACAACCCTGGAGTCCCTTACAACCTCTCATATCCTATTGGTTCGATACCTATAATACATCTATCCCATTCAGACTCCCTTGGTTTCCTGGTAAGACCTTTTATGCATGCAGACTCTACAAACTAGACTATAGACCCCACTCACTCGACCTTGACCCATACTGGTTTTGGAAACTGCTCCAATAATTTTACTACTCTGACTCCTATGCCAGCACAATACTCACAACTTTGCCTAAATGTGAGATAGGAACTGAACTGTGGACAGGAATTGTTTCAGCTACTATACAGTTAAGAAAAGTGTAATGTCTTGATACAAGTAATGGGTATATGTTTGAAATTAAGTAGAATGCACCCAAGGTACATTGGTTATTAACCCCTTTAGGATATTTCTTCAAGTTTCTTTATTTCAGTTCTTTTAAGCGCAATATAACATAATCCTACTATGTTCTGAATACTACCTTTGACTTGATATTTGTTATTACTTTGCTTTATACTCTATAAGCACTATCCTGTGGTTGTTCTTTCCTACTTATTTATAACTTCATAAGTAGATTTTCCTTTCTTCTTTTACTTATTATTACTTCCTTCTTATATATACCTATTTGGATATCTCTATCCTTATGTAATAACTCCTGGATTAGTATAGTACTAGTGATTGCTTGCTATTATGTATTTCGATTCCATTTCTATTTTTTTTAGCTCTATCCTGTTGCCTTTAACCTCTTGATTTTGAAGAATGGTTACCTTGTTATGCAGCCTCTGTTTTCATGTTAGTTGGACATGATATGTCTGCTTTGGTTAAGTTTTCCTAACTATAATCTTTTGTGTTTCAAGAGACTATAATCCTTCAAAGATTCGGACTCTCTAATCTCACAGTACTATCATCTTTAATACTACACCTTGAAATGGTAACTCAATTACTACCCTACTGTTTGCCTTTACTATTGAAGACTAATCGAGTACCGGTTTTTCCCCTACCCTAGAAGTATTAACATAGTAGCTCAGGAATTCACGAAATACTTAGGAGTAGGTTACTGCGGTAGAAATTGATTGGTATATTAATGATGACCAAATTCTTAGGCAGTAGTTCTATCCTTTTACCCTCTATGTTATAGTTGAGTTTTTCCCAAGTGAGAGATTGTAATGATGAAAGACAATTCATCTACCTATATCCATCAATTTCATGATACACTACAAGAATACCTTGGCTTTATCAAACTAATATCACAACCAAATTCCCCAGACTTGAAACTCTTGAAAACTTTCAGAATACGTTTAAGGATATCTTATATAATGGACTAGATGCTTGAATGACAGGTTGTCTGATTTGTTATGTTCTTCTAGAGGCAAACAAATTTTCCTTTTTTCCTAACTTTTATTATTTTATTATTATTTTTATCTACTACTTTACTTTAGCTTGAAGGAAATATCTAGTGGAATGTATTAACTACCATATTGATTGTATGCCAGAACTGATATGGGCCTATAGTGAGGATGACAGACAAAACTTTCTTAACTTTTAATAATTAATTTTTTTATGTTTAATGTTTAATTTTGTAATTATTTTTTCAATTTTTAATTCTATGCGATTGACTATTTTTGCTCAATTACTCTAGGATAGTGGATAATTTTTTTTCTTTATTGGTCATGTTGCCGTTTATGTTAACATTACCATACTCCTTTTTGGGCTGTTGTGTGACTCTATGCACCTCCTTGCGCCTTCATGCAAGCCTGGTCCATTTTACAAACGTCAGGACAGGACGAGTACTGAGTATACTGTACTCGTCCTGTCGTGACGTTT
>QFET01009095.1:0-25870 GCA_003316355.1 Tuber calosporum | reverse complement strand
CCTTTATGCAAATTACTTGCATAATCGTCAGTCTTCTGGTTGGAGGATCGTAAAACAATATTACGAGGATTGTGTCACCTGTATTCCTGGGGGCATAGCCAAACGCCCTCATATTACAGGAAACATTTTAGGTCTTTTGCCTTTCAAGGCCCGTGCGGAACAACTTTATTCCAGGTTTTACTTGCATGTCATGTTGACTAAACCCAATAACCCTCTCCACTGCATCCTTGACAGAAAGGGATGGTACCCCAAATCCTACAATCGACTACCTGTCTCACGTACAAGTCCCCTATTAGCATAATTTTTCAATCTCCCCCTATCATTCCTGAATCACCTATCCTGTCTGAAAGAGAAAGGTTAGCCTACCTTCTGCCAAGATGTTCTGGCTCAACTTGTTTTACGGAAACACTAACTGATTATTGATCAACGCGGTGCAAACTGCCCTAGCCTATTACACATTCTATCGTTATCACAACCAGTTCCTGGATGAGACGCTAATGCTGTACTTGGATCTCCTGCATCATACTAAGCAAAGCTTTTGGCCTGGCGACGTGGAGTTTTTGGATGGGAGAGAAATTGTATCTGCGGAGGGAGATTTGACCGTAGTCATACAACCTATATGCCTTATCTGAGTCCCATATTGAATTCCCTCCAAAATGCCCTCTACGAGATCAACCTTGCTGTACTTGGACCTGCTGTTAAATACACCATTGTCGATTTCTTGCTCTATCAACGCCTATGGCCTACAGCAGGAAAGATTCTCGACTTCTGGACTGAGAGTATGTCTACTCAGTTAAAGACAGCAACCAACAAGTCCTGATCAAGTCCTCTAGTCCTGATCAATCCTTGAATTTCCGCCTTCACTTTATCTTTTCGCCTGGTTTCCCACTTATCCTTCTCTCTCTTTACTTTTATAATCATATTATGTTTCCTAATGTGCTCCTTTTACTATCCTATTAGCTCTATTGGGATAATGTTATATTTCTTTGATTGCCTATCAAGCTTGTTTCTTTCTGAAATATGGTTTTTTTCTTATTGCGTACTTTTCTCCCTACCAATCTCCGCTCACAATAGTCTAACATTTTATAAAAAATTTCCTTCATATTTAAGAGATTTTGCATATTTTAACTGTATTAATCATTGTTGGTTTTCCTTTCATTTCGAACTGATATTGGCACCGTTATTTTCTTTCCGGCTGGTGTTGTGTTAGGGTACATCAAATACACTCTAGCAACTATCATTCTGAACTTGTTTTTCCGGCCTCCATATTGGGCCTTGTATATATGGTCACTGCTATCCTCGACCTTGCATTGTCAGGTCCCTCTTGCCTTACCCAAGGGCTAGTATCTTGCTTCGCTCTTACTAACCTGGGCTCGGTGCTTATTGAGTGCTCTCTACTCTTCCATCTTTTCAGTTATTCACGGGGTTTCTTTGGTCCTGGAGTTTGTTTTTCCCTCAGTAGTTCCTCTCCTGATTCTCACTCTGTGGATGCTGTTTGGTATTCTCTGATGCGGTTCTGTTCATGTCTCCAGCTGAATATACTTAATTCCTAACCCTAACCAGGCAACTGTGGCTAAAAACTGAATGTGGCTGAAAGGGGCTGTGGCTTAGCTGTGGCGTTGTGGCGCTGTCACGTGAGTGGATGAGGTCTGTGGCGCTGTGGCTGAACTGTGGCAAAGTCATGTGGTGTGGCGGATATGTGGCGTTGTGGCTAAGGGAAATGTGATGTAGTGTACGTGGCGGTGGCTTAGGTGGCTATGTGGCTAGGGACTCACGTGCTTTCCGTAATAGGAAGTACGATCCCAGTTCTCGAATAGGAAAGTCATAAACAACTTCCTAATCAGGTAAGTTTTCCTTTCTCGCGTTGTGTTACTAACTTCAGAAATACACCCGTGGCTGTTCATGCATAATGCATGACAGGGCATGCATAACGCATGCAATGCCTCCCATTCAGGTCGCAGTTAAACTTTCGTGCATACGGAAGGGCTCGGTTACCTAATGGGGACATCCTTCCGGTTCCAACTCGCAGGGATTCTACACCGGTCGCCCTACCTCGCTTAGGATACGAGGTAGGTGACGTACGAGAATTCGCAATGATCGCCATATAATTGCGACATCGCCTGATGCAACCCGACTTTCTATGCAGGCATGCATGGGTCCCTCACCGCAGCCCCCAAAATGGTGTGGGCGGTGCGAATTATTACCCTAACTCGAAGGTTGGGAGGGATTATATAAACCCCCCACCTCCGCGCCTGAGGAGTCACCAGAACACGGTTGACGAAATCGGTCTTAAGTAGGATTCTTTCATTGCCTCCTGCCGATCGCGCCTTTTCTTCACACCAAAAAGCTCCTCCTTCTCCCTCCACCCCAGTACACAGTACCACGCCCGCCCTCTCTACGCGCGGGCCTAACCCTAACCCTAACCAGGCTACCTATGTCTCATGCTGCATGGTGGCTGAAAGGGGCTGTGGGTTAGCAGTAGCGCTGTGGCGCAGTCACGTGAGTGGCTGAAGTCTGTGGCGCTGTGGCTGAATATGTGGCGCAGGAAGGTGAGGTGGCTTCACGTGAATGGCGAGGTCTGAGGCTGTGTAGCTTGGCATCCCGTGACTTGCATAATAGGAAGACCTGTCCCCTTTTCCCGATTAGGAAACGGTAAAATCTTTCCTAATTAGGTAAGTCTTCTTCTTCCACGTTTAATTACTGATTCCGGATACACACCCAGGGGCTGAACTGCCTGATACAGTCAGCTGCATGCGTCATGCATGCAATGTCCTGATTTGGGTATCGCTGCTCACTTTCACTTGTTCGGAAGAGTTCGGTTACCTGATCGGTATATCCTTCCAGTTCCGACGTGATAGGGATTCTCACTGCACGACCCACCCCTCGCTTAGGATACGAGGTCGTACCGCGATCGGTATTTTTGGTGTCCATCACAGCGGAGTGATGTTCGCCCGACTCCAGCTTGGCCTGGAAAACGCCCTACGTTCCACATGGAAACCTACATCATTTTTTCGATTCTATGAAAAGTGATTGGTAATTTCTTGGGAAAATCGAGTGATAATTGTGTTGCACCCACCCCGCGGGAAAGGTATAAGTTCCCCCTCTCCCGCCCCGTATTTAATAGTCTTTTAGAACAAAGACAAAACAAGCAACACTTCGAATACTACTATCATCGATTCGAACTTGTCTACGCCCCTCGCCTTTGCAGCAAACACTCTTCTCTTGTCCTCCTGACCTCTTCCACACAGTGGACACACACCTTGCTCTCTTTGGTCGCTGGGTGCCTAACCCTAACCTTAACCCTGGATACCCTCATCATTCACGTGCTGAAGAAGGCACCTGAGTCTCGGAGGAATTCCAGACTCAATTCCGATGATGAGCAGGCTGATTAGGATCAGGGAGAGTGCGGTGCTTCAGGTTCCGCATCGGGGGGTGGAAGGGATGTTGCTCGTCCCCAAGGAACTCTTCACGAAGAGAGACCGGTGCGCATAATATTCATTACGATGTCAGGTGCTGTTACTGGGCAGGCTCGCCAGCTGCCCTGGGTTGTGCACAGTGGCAATACGCCTAACAAGACCCGGCTGGCGATCCTCCAGTACTACACTTTATAGGAGCACGGCAAAGCTGCCTGTCGGTACCTGGATAAGGAGGAGCACCCCCGACAGTTCATTGGGGGTCTTCGCGACATTAAAGGAATGGATGTCACCCCCGATACTGCCGACCAAATCAAATTGATCGACAACGATCAAGTTAATGTCTGTCTTCGTCTCTCCCGGTGCCCCACCCTCACACTTGCTTGCTACCTCCACTGCGATCTGGCTGTTCCTGCCAACGGTGGTGACGCCGTCCGTCCCAATACACCTCTTGATGGGGGCAATCGGTGCTATCTCGACCCTGGCCAATTCGAAGTCGCTGAGTTCTACATAGACCCTGATTCTGACTATGATGTTGAGGAGGACGTTGAGCGCCGCTCAAAGCCCAGAAAGGCCTTCCCCAGGTCTCATGCTAGCTGGCAGAAGAGGATTCTGAGCAATGATCGGAAGGTCATTAGGTTCTAGGGGCACTCCCGGGAACTCATCTCTCGCGCTCATGTTAAGCAGGGAGCAGGTTATATAAACCTTTACGCTGGACAAGATGTCCCAAATGTGGCTCTACCTCCTGGCCTTCCAACTACGGGGTGCGAGGCACCAAATGTGGGTGGCGATGGCGATGGCGATGGCGATGGCGATGGCGACGGCGATGGAGACAGGGATAGTGGTTTTTAGGACGCGCAGTCGTCTTTGGTTTTCGGTTCGGTTTCTTTGTTTTACTGGGTTTTTTTAGTTTTATTTTCATTTCTATCGGCTACTTGGGGGGTTTCCAAGGCCTATTTGTACCTGGCTGCATCTTCTTTGGACATTCGGATCGCGGTTTATTTTTTCTATGAACCTTTTTACTCCCGCTCCAACCTGTATCTCTTTGGCGCTTGTTTTCTGGAGCTTATTTGTTTGTGCAAGGGTACGTCTTCTTTGGGCCTACTGGTGTTTTTTGTTTCATGGACTTTCTAACTTTTGCTCCAACTTGCATCCATTTGGCGACGGTTTTCTAGAGCTTGTTTGTTTGTACCGGTCTACGTCTTATTGGAGCCTTTATATGTGTTTTCATTGGTTTCAAGGGACTTTCTTATCTTTTTTTACATTTTTTGCTTCTATCTGCGAATCATTTTCTTAATCCTGTCTACGCTGTTTTAAAGCTTCTCTAGATCCTATCCTGCAGTCCTAGATTTTAGTCTTCTTAATATTTTTTTTTTTTGAATTTAGCTGGTGAGATATAAAGGTTTTCAGAAACGCTAAACGTCCCCTTTCTTCTTGATCTCGTCCTAGTATGTATAATCTAATCTTTTGGAAATCATAAGTTATGCTCTTTCAACCAAGTGACCTGGCATATAAAATCCTGCCCCAGCAATCCCGAATAGATAGTCTCTATCAGGCCTGGAGCCCTCCGTGCACGTACTAATTGAGACGTTAGGTGGCCAAAAGGCTATAGCATGGACTGGGTACATGCCAATGATTTACACGAACCTTGGGCCCAAGCCAAATCTTTGCTATAGCATATAGCTCCTTCGTCCACGAGGGACGCTGTGAGTTCATTCATCACTTGGAGACCTTTCACGTATCAATCCAATTCCTCCACGCACTCTAAATATTTCATATACACAAAATTATGACGGGAAATACAAGCAGAGGTGGGTTCTGCAGTTCAGACGCCAAAATGAGCTCACCCGAAACTTTTTATATAAAGCTTGACTACGGTACCAGTAGTGCCCCCAGCTCAGCCATCAACATCGAGATCTTCTGTATCCTTTGTAGAGAGTGGCACGCCAGCACGCGATAGACAACGACCTGTTAATTCATTTGATGAGGAAAAGGAGCTTACAGAGGTTGACGAGGATGATATTCCCTTTCGTACCAGAAGGCGCGAAAAACGTCCTGCAGAACCACTGGTGGAGCAACAGCCACGGAGGATAAGGAGCCGGTTGAGATTTGTGAGTGAATCTGATAACTTTTAAAATTGCATGCTAATGAGGAAGAGCACTGAGGACTCCCTATCACCGGCTCTGAATGGGCCTTCACAAGGGCTTTCGTCACAGCAGCAGGTAGCACAATTGCATTCAGGCCATCTCTGAGTAGATTTGTCACACCTTTCACACTTTGATGCTGTATTGGAAGGAATTGTGCCATCCCATTCGAAGCGTCGTATGGCTAATCTGGACTTTCCGACGTCTGATATTGCTGTCCCAGTAACCGTATCATCTAAAAGCAATACCTTGCATGGGGAGGAGAGGATAATCTTTGAAAACGCATCTAATATAGTCCGGTACCATATATTGTTTGTTAATCCCTTCGTAAAGCCTGCCAAAAATGATACGCTTCTCAAAAGCTATTGGGTAAAGGCAGCTACAAAGTTGGGTTGGAGTGACAGGGAGATCGGTAAGTCGGCAATGACTTTTGTAAGTCCCTTGAATATCCCTGAACGTCCCCTTTGGGATTGTGAACGGCTAATTAGATACATTTAGTTGAAATCGAGGCAGTCCAGTGTCAGGTCACACTTAGTTTCAGAGTCCAAAAACAGGGTTGAGGACCTTTATGACTTCGCGCATAAAATACGGACTGAAATAAAGGTGCGGGTTACCTATTTGCAGGAAAATAAACGGTTAACATGCCATCCAAGTAAACAAGAGGCTAGTAATACGCACATCGTCTCCAATGAGACGCGAAAAGGCTTACCAAGGCACGAATATGGTTTCCGGTTTGCTGCGCCGGAGATAGCAAAACCTTTGTTTTATAAGTGGTACCGTGGTAGGAGAATGCGTGGGAAGACTGATAAAACGTTTCTTAATCGTACTAACGACGTCCTAATATGCCTTAAAATGACCTCTATGTATCTTGCTTTGAAGGCTTGGAGTTCTGAAGCATTTGTTCAGCCCCCAGATTTCTCAGCTCTGACAGCACTGAGTTAGTTATAACCTTTGAAGGTCCAAATAAGACGTTCTGAAGGTTATCGAACTCACGTAGAAAATTTAGATGTTTATCTCCGACAGCGTGCAACCTGGCAAGGACTGCCCCCAGAGGTAAGTAGGAAACTCGTGGAATACACAAAAAAGCGCATCAAGAGGATACTGCGGGATAGTGGGTTTGTTCAGAATAAGGAGTCTCGCGCCCCATTTGAGGATAAGGAAGCCGCGGCATATATGGAGTTGGAGATTTCAAGGGATGAGGAAAGCGAGGTGGAGGACAATAATTCAGATCCTGAAGATGGGGATGAGGTTGAGGCTCAAGAGGCAGGGTGGGTTGAGGACGAATAACGTCCTATTGGGAATAAATGTAGTATTAAAATAAAATAAAGAAATAATTGGAAATATTTATTAATTTATAATATACTACTTAAAGTTAGACTACAACCCAATTGGAAAAACTAAAGCTCAGTGAAGGTCGCGTAGAGCCGGGCAAAGGCCCCTAAGAGCCGGGAAGAAAGCACGATTTCGGAGAGAGAGTGAAGGAATACGACGAGGCAAAGGAGCTACGACAAAGAAAGAAATTTATTAACCGGATAGTGTTATCATAATACCATCGGTCGGGCAGTCGTACGGCAGAGTTGAGAAGTGGAGGGATAGACATTACAGCAAGCATCATAGTTGAAGAGACGAGCGACAGCAGGAAAAGGACGAGAATCGTGCAAGTAAGTATTGAATACGCCTGGAGACGTGGTGGTGTGGAATCAGGTCTAAGTGTGATGGTGAAGGGAAGGGGAGAAATAAGCGAGGGTAGCGTGGAGCAGGAAGACAAGAAAAGGAGGTAAGTTAGGGACATTCAAAGGGACAAAGGGTTTGTGTATAGATGGGCGTAATAGGGAGGTGTGAATCAAGGCTAGGGGGAGCGCATTTAGGCCGTAGGGAGGCATGATTGAGTCATGGGGCAAGTGTCTATAACGGAAGAATCCAAGGGGAGGGAGGTAGGGCCGGATAAACTAGGGTGGATGAGTCAAAGCGTGATTGGACCGTGCAACAGCTTAAAAGGGACGGACACCGTCCTGAGTAAGCCAGATGGCAATGAAAAGAGTGGGTAAAAAGAAAATACCGCAAAACGCCAGCGCTATCAGGAGTTGTGGGGTCATGGATACAAGATAAAACAACTTGTGTTTTATAATTTGGCCGCCCTTCCCTCACATGCCTCATGAGGGATAGTGGGAAAAAGCTAACTTTTGCTGATAAAGTTGTGGCGCTGTGGCACAGTCATGTGAGTGGCTGGTGTCTGTAGCGCTGTGGCTGAACTGTGGCGAAGTCACGTGGTGTGGCTGATGTGTGGCTGATGGTGACTGATGTGGCACAGGGACTTGATGTGGCGTTACATGAGTGGCGAGGACTGAGGGTGTGTAGCTTGGCGTCCCGTGACTTCCGTAATAGGAAGTCTGGTGCCCGTTTCCCGATTAGGAAATGGTAAAATGTTTCCTAATTAGGTAAGTCTTCTTCTTCTGCATTTAATTACTGATTCCGGAAACACTACCGGGGGCTGTAGTGTATGATACATTCAGCTGCATGCATCATACATGCAATGACCGAATTAGGTAGTCGCCGTTCACTTTCGCTCGTTCGTAAGCGTTCATTTACTCCATTTGGTCATCCTTCCAGCTCCGGCGTCTTAGGGATTCTCACAGCTGCACCCACAACTCACTTCGGATACGAGGTGTGCCGCGATTGGTGCTTTTGATGTTCATCACAGCAGAGTGATGTTCGCCCGACCCATATTCACCTGGAAAACGCCCTACCTTCCACACGGAAATCTACATCCTCTTTTCGATCCTGGAAAAGTGATCGTTTATTTCCTTAGGAAATCGAGTGATAATTGTGTTCCACCCACCCCGTGTAAAAGGTATAAGTACCCTATCTCCCGCCGCGTACCGAAGAGTCTTTTCTAACAAAGATGAAACTAGCAACACTCGGTATACTACCATCATCGATACCGACTTGTCTACGCCCCTCGCCTTTGCAGCAAACACTCTTCTCTTGCCCTCCTTCCCTCTTTCACATAGTGGAAACACACCTTGCTCGCTTCGCTCGTTCGGTGTCTAACCCTAAGATTTTTGAATGGAAAAACAGATGTAAAATTGAATTTCAAGATTACCAGCATGCTCAGCATGTTGAATATGGTAGATATTAACCTTCTTGCCATCATAACATCTCAGATAAATGCAAAACCAAGAGGGGCCTCCAATAAAGACCAGGTAGGATTATGGATTATCACTCATCTTATGTAAAAATCTTGCAAGTGAAAATAAAAAAGTCGAATATGTAATCCATGAAGTAGCGGCAAAAGCGATGCTACCAGGTGGTTTTGCAGGCCAAACAACATAGAATTAAGTCTTTTTAGAGATTATAGATGCTCTGTTATCCTGTTGAAATGGGTATTATAGCAGATTTTACCTTATTATGGAGAGTTTTGATAGGAAGGACGAATAATGAAAGTAATTTTGAGGCCGCCAGCATGATTAGCCTGGTGGATATGGTAGAAATCTACTTTCTTGGCATCATAACATGTCAATTAAGTTCCACAACAAGGGGGCACTGCAAAAAAAACCAGGGAGAATCATGAAATCTCACTTACTTTTCTTCAATCTGAAAGGCTTTGGAGCGGAGTCAAGTACCTAGGGGCGAGGGAGATGGTGAGCGAAATGGGAAAATAGCTTGAAAGATTTTTTTCATATAGCAGAATGGCTAAAAAGGGATTCTAAAACATTATTGGAGCTTGGCATTAAGTGAAGAGAGCAGGTGGTAGGATTTCAGAGAAGGGTTAAGTTTACACATGGGCATAAAAATTAAGAGCGATGATGGCTTGACAAAACGATTTGAAACTTTACTAGATTAATCTAATTGGGAATCCAAGACATTGTGCGATTTCAGATTCTTGTGAACATGTCTGTGGGATGGGTTATTTGCTTGCAAAGTGAAGTTTACACTTGGGAGTAGAAATTGACAGCCATGAGGGGTAGACGAAACATTTTGAAACTTTCCCAGAATGGGTTTTATGCAATTTAAAGAGGTTCTGCGTTTTTAGAATTACCAGAATAGGCCTAGTTAATGAGCAGTTTGATTGAAATATTAGGTTTACACATAGGCGTAGTGGCGCAGAGCCATGATCGCTTCACGAAACGATTTAAAACATTTCCAGAATGGGTTTTATACAATTTAAAGAGGTTCAGCGATTTCAGAATTACCAGAATAGGCCTAGTTTATGGGCAGTTTGATTGAAATGTTAAGTTTACAAAGAGGCGTAGTGGTGCAGAGCCACGATAGCAGGACGAAACGATTTCAAACATTCCCCGAATGGTTTATATAGAATTCAGAGTGAAGTGGTATACTTGGCAGCACCAGAATATGGCTGATTTAATAGTCAATTGAAAAGGTTGTTTGTAGAATCATGAATTCTCACTCATTTCAGGAAGAATCTTTTCAAGTCTAGCATTGGAGGAAGTTAGATTATTGAGCAACCAAAAGCGCAACTGTCTGGCCTTGTGGCAAGAATTAACAATGCTCAAGGATATATAGACCAACAACTGCCTCTAGATGCTATTAGTAACTGCTTTAAACGAATCCATGATTTTATATCTCAACTGGAATCCCTTGCAGTCACCGGCTCCGGAAATCTTGCCCCTTGCAGCCCACATACTGAACCTGACCCTCAGCCTACACCAGTCCCTATTTGACTACCTGTCAATCAACTGGACCGATACCTTAAATCTAATAGACACAGAGCCATGCACTGGACTGCCTATGTCTGGGACTAATGCCAAACTCACATAAATGGAAAGAATAGATTATACTTTCCCTCTAGATCTCGTGATATTCCAGCACCCTTACCTCTTGACTCTTCCTTCAACTTTGTCTCCCCTCATCATCCCAATCGCAGAGCATAACACAGATGGGTTATCCCTCCCCCCCTCCACGTTGATGATGGCTACCCAGTTCTTCATACAGTTATTGATAAGTGAAAAGAAAGAGAAATACCAGATATCGACTAAGACTGGGATCTCCCTACCCAAGAGGTACCTCTCAATTGTGAAGATTATTAGTTTGATCAGCCCTCCTCAGAGCTTGACCTTTGCGCTTTTCAGCTCTCCAACTAGAAGAAAGGAAACTGGTACTTCAGCATTCGAAATGCTACCCAGAATCACCCTCTCCTTGAGGTAGTCACTAATGCTATCCACCATCTTGACTGGCTCTTATATGATGGAGTTCTTGTCAGAAAGGTGAGGATGACAGTAGAGACTGTCCTTATGTGCCCTTTGAACCAAGCTATGAAGGTGCTAATATCAGAAGTGAAATTGTGTGCATTACCCATGAACAAATGGCCGATATGGGTTGGCAGAAATGTTTTAAATATGCCTCAAGATACTTCTACTGGCTCCCTATGAGGAACGATTTCAAAGACTATATTCGGTGATGCCACCTATGCTAGCTCAACCAGCAACCTACCACAGTCCCTGAAGGAATAGGCATCCCACTACCTGTCTCCAGACTGGTATTCTCGTCTCTTGCAATTGACTTTGCAGGATCTTTCCCAAGTAATTCCAAACTGGAAGTCATCATGGTTGTCCTGGATGGATTCATTGGCTTTACCTACCTCACACCAGTCTCCCAGGACTTCCAGCGGTCAAAACTGCTCACACACTCATTTAGCGTGTCTTCTCCATTCATGGTTTCCCTACCTCCCTAGTCTCAGATCGAGATTAGAAGATTACCTCATGCTTTTGGACACAGGTTATGGCAAATCTCAAAGTTGATCTTAATATAGCTACAGCTTATAATTACCAAACCAATGGACAAGCTGAGTGCAGAATCAGAACTGGTCGCCAATACCTTAAGAACTATGTTAACCTTTAAGCAAACAAGTGGGTTCGCCACCTACCTCATATCCATACTGCAATCGATTCAGCACCTAGCAATACCACAGAACTCTCCCCCTTCGAAATCACCTTTAGCAGTCTTCCAAACCTGATCCCCATCATCAGAGTTCTCCCACTTCAGTACCTGCGGCATATGAGAATGCTTCCCTGATCATAAAGAACTAGCAACTCGACTGAGATGCACTACAGAAGGCCAGAGCACGCCAAACTACCTCAAGCGAAAACAGAAGAAAGCATAGACCCCCATTCATCCCAAACGAAACTGAAGTTATTCTCAAGTCAGCACCCTATGTCCATAAGGTTGGACGAAACTACAAACCAGTTGGACCTTAGTTAGGATCCTTCTTAGTGAGCAAAGGACCTAATATACACAACTAATAAAAGCTTATACTTCTCTCAGTGATTGTAGGAATCCACCCATGGATCCACCAGGGCCATTTTCACATTTAACTAGGACCAAACCCATCTGCCTTCCCAGGAATACTTGAACCAATATTCAAAGAGCAAGTCACCATCGATGCTGGTGGATAAGAACAATGAGAAATTGAGAAGATACTCAAGGATCGAATCTATCGCCAAAATAGACAGGGCTTGATTAACTGGAAATGCTATAACAAAATCGAAGCACCATGGGAATTCCTCTACAACCTAGAAGGCGCCAGCATCCTCATTATATTCTACTGTTCAATACCTACAATGAATCTATACCTTTTAGACTCCCTCAGTCCCATAGTGAGATATTCTCTCCTTCGACCTTCCAGAAAACCCTAATATGCCCCTTCACACTTGAGTTTGACCCTGATGCATTTTGGAAACCCCTACAAGACTCAGACTACTCAGAAACCGATACCTACACAACTCTCTCCACCTTGGATGCATCTGAGATGGAAAGCTAATTGCTTCTAGGTACTGTCTTCACTGCTATGGGGCTAATAAAGGTGTTAGGTTCAAACACCAGTAATGGATATATGTTTACTGATTTAGTTATAAGTTTTGAAATTAAGATGAATGCTCCAGAGGCTGGTTGGTCATTAAACCCTGTAGGATATTCCTAATTGTTTTTATTTTGTTTTTTTTGTTTTTTTTTGAGGTGAATGTAAAGGAATCCTATTATATTTCTACTATTACAACTGACTTGATATTCGTTATTACTTATTTGGATTTATACCTGATAAGGGCTACTTTTTGGTTGTCCCTTCCTACTTGGTTATGACTTCCTAACTTTTTACTTTTTTCCTTATTTGCTTATCATTACCCTTTTCTCACTTGTACCCATTTGGGTATCGCAATCCTCTAGCTATACCTACTAGATTTGTATAGTATTAGCGATCGCTTGTTCTACCTTGTTTAGATTCCTTTATTTATTTTGTTAACTCCAACCTTGCGCTTTTAACCCTCTGTTCTTGGAATATGATTACCTTGGTATGCTGCCTCTATTTGCATGTTTGTTAGAAAGGATGTTTACGCTTTTTTTAGTTTCCCTCGCTACAATCTTTTGTATTTTAAGCGCCTATAATCCCTTAAGGATTCGGACTCTTAAGCCTAACAGGACTATCATCTCTAATTGGACAAGTTGAACAGTCACTCTATTAGTTCCTTACCTTTTACCTTAGCTATTGAAGACCTATCAATTGACGCTTCTCCCCCTATCGTAATAGTATCCACTGACTCTCTTTACCGTTCTCGAGATACTTAGGAGTAGGTTACACTGGGGTCTTCTATATGAAGTTTTTGTATTCCCCCTTCTTTTTCCTATAATTGATACCTGTGAGTATTTCCAACAGAACTTCCCAGTATGATTTGCCAATATGCAACATGTGTATTTATTGGCTTTTTTCCTTTCATCAATTTTGAATTACAGGATTTCTTTGTGTACCTCGTTCTAATTAATATGCTCAACCTTATGATCTAAAGGGGTATTTTTTCCTTAGTTTGCTTGTTTCTTAATTTTGTTTGCTGCCCTTTCAGCCGCTGTATATATTTTCAACTTTTTAGTTCCCAGAAGGTGTATTACTGGGTTTGAGTTCCTCTTCCCGTTTCTGTTTTTGGTTAATACTTTTCCACTGCTCAATTTTTTCTATACAGACCTTGCTGTACCTAGAATGATTATTGCACTTAGGTAACCCTACTAACTGCCTTGAACATTAAGCTATCTCAATCATTATTTTCATATGATTGCATTCACATGGCTTCAAATAGGAGTTGCAGCTGAATTATGGTTCTCTAGGCAATACCAGATATTTCTGCCTCAATGTTTAGTTTTCCTTGGTAACGAGATATTTCTCTATGTCTCCTGTATATCTGACCTTTTCCATTTAAGCCAAGGATTTTTATGCCTTATGATATACTGAGAATCGTTCTGTGACTTCTACTCAGTAAGTTATCCCTGTATCAAACCCCTCACGTTTGAGGAATCTGTCGTTACTAGTCCTTTTTTTTCAATAAGTTATGGCAAAAGGTGCCACCTCAGTTCTTGCAATTCTCCTGAGGTTATGTTCAATGCGCTTGTTACAAACCTATCCCTAGTCTGCCGGACAAGGCACACTATTTTCTTTAACAGCAACAGGTAACGATACGTACCGCTCGTCTTACCGCTCCTTCAGATCTCGTAGCCTTATGTCGCCTAGGGACGCTGAGTCCTTTCACTCCTAGCCCGTCCGACTGCTCTTTAGCGATATGTTTCTCGAATCACCTTTCGGTCGGTGATATAAACGGATAGTGGTAATAAGAATAAAGTATTGATTGAACTAAAAGATAAAATATAACATAGGAAGTAACTTAGGTAGTTGCGTGAAGAGCTAACTATCTGTGTCCGTGACCCTCCTTATATAGGCGCTCTTCCCACAACCCTAACCCTGGTGACTTTTCTATGAGTCACCTCTTTACTATGACTGCCATGTGAGCCATAGTATAACGACTATCCTATGACTCACAGTTTGAGTCATAGTATACAAACCCCATAGTATCCAATTTTCATAACAGGTCATGTGCGCTAATCGCGTCACATGCGTGAAACCCCTGACTCATACTTGTAGTCAGGTGCGAAAGTCATAACATCATATGACCTCAAAATCGTGAGTCATGAAACAATAACTCCAATCAAACATCGGAATCATAAATGATCTCACAAATCGTAAGTCATGTGAAACATTCCATATTGCTAAGTCACGATTTGTGACAATAGCTCCTCTCTCCCTCAGCTTGAGTCCCATCAAGCTATTCACCAAGTTTCATAACCTGGTTCCCAAAACTTCTCGCATCGCGACTGAACTTCCGTAAAATTTGTTCCGTTGTGCGTAACTGTTTCTTGATCATCTCCAATGTCAGGTCTGCCACCTCGATAGTTCGTTTTTGGTGCGCAATGGTGGCTTGTTGCGCTTCGAGGGTCTCCTCCTGGAGTCTGATCGTTCCTTGGGCCTCATCCAGTTGGATTTCTAAACCCGAAATTTTTCTTTGGAGGCATTTAATATCTCCTTGCGTGTGTTGGCTTTCAGTATTGTTGTTTCGGGTTTCCTCGCCCCTCTCCAACCTTCCCCTCCTGGCTTCCGTGCGCTGAGCATCCTTCCTGCTCAGTTCTTCTCTTTTACCCCACGCCTTAGGGTAGTATCCCGCACGAATCTTCGCGTCCCGGTGGGCTCGACAATTATTTCTGTAGCACTCCTCCCATCTCGTCTCTCCATGTGGTTGTTTTGGCCAATAACTGGCCCCTTCCTTGTCTTCTCTGTGGACGTTGCAATGATCGTCATAGCATGCTGTCCAGCTCATCGCGTTGTGTTCAGATGCCCTTTGCCGGTCCTCTACCGTTGCATATCCTGGGCTAGTGGGAGTGATTTCTCGCATTGGGTCTCCCCAACCATTGTTCGTTGCTTCTTGTTTGATTTCTTCCCAGCCTTGGTTTATCTGGGTATCGTGAGTGGAAGTGTTTGACTGCATTTTCGGCGTGTTCGAAGTTTTCCGCTGGGTACCAAACTTTATCGTAATCAGGAGAATATCCTGTCCACTTCGCTCGATATTGGAGTCTTCTGTAGTGTAATCGTGAATCGACTATTTCTTCAAGTTCGTATTCTGTTTCGCCTTCGATTTCAATTGGTGGTGGTGGTAACTGAATCTGTGATGGGAATCTTTGGTCTTGGTAAGGTTCGGGAAGTGAGATGTGGATGGTGTTGTATATTGTCATCGATGGGGGAAAGTCCAGCTTATATGCACTGTTCCCCACTCTTGCCAAGATCTTGAAGGGCCCCATCTTTCTGTAATCGAGTTTCTTGCATGGTCTTGTGGTCCTAACATTCCTTGGTAGGAACCATACCATATCTCCTGATTTCCAATTCGGATTGGGTTTTCTGTGTTGATCGTAATTTTTTTCTGTCGAAGTTGTGCCGCCACCATTTCCTTGCGTATGGTATCCTGCCATTGGTTCATTTCGTTCGCTGGAATCTTCCGATCCGGTATCAGATGACCACTTGTATCATGTTTCGGGTGTTGTCAATAGTTTGCAAAGAAGGGTGTTGTCTTAATTGTTTCTTGTTGTCCGTTATTGTATGCAAATTCCGCAAAAGATAATAGTTCGTTCCAATTGTCCTGTTGATAGTTGACGTATGCTCTCAGGTATTGTTCCAGGATGGCATTGGTTCTCTGTGTCTGTCCATCCGTTTGCGGGTGGTAAGCCGTGCTTAGTTTCCTCTCAATTCCCAACCTCTGGGCTGTCTCCTTCCATAGGTCAGTGGTGAACAGCGTTCCCCTATCTGTGATGATATCGTGCGGCAATTTATGTAACCGAAAGATTTCTTTTGCCAAGTTTTGCGGGAATTGTTTTGCTGTCATATCCTTTCGGCATGCAATAAAGTGACCCATTTTTGTCAGTCTGTCGATGACTACCAAGATAGCATCGTAGCCGTCCGATTGTGGTAAATCTGTGATAAAATCTATAGATATCGACTTCCATGGCTTAACTGGTGCTTCGTTTGATTGTAGTTGACCATACGGAGCATGTCGGGATGATTTCGTTCTTTGATAAATGTCGCAGTTCTTGACATATTTCTTGATCGTTTCCCGCATTCCGGGCCATTAGTAACTGCGACTGATGAGTTCCGTGGTCTTTGCTGTCCCTCCATGTCCTGCTTGTAAAATGTCGTGATTTTTTCTGATAAGTTCTGTCCTTATCTTCTCCCCTTCTGGTACCCAAATCTTGTTCTGGTACCATAGGCAATCATCCTTCCATTGGCATAGCCCCAGGGCTACATCTTTCATTTCTTTTGTTCCTTGTTCGAGTGCTTTCCTTATCTCTTGTATGTGCGGGTCCTTCCCGCTCTGTTCCTTAAGATTTCTCATCTCTTCTCCGGGAAAGCTAATCGTATCCATTTCCTGTATCCTTATCTCCTCAAAGTATTTTTCTTGTGGTAATAGGATCCATTGTTTCTGTTTGATCCTATCGACATCTTCTTCTGGTGTATCTTGACTTCTCCTTGTCAATGCGTCTGGCTTGCCGCTTTCCTTTCCTGGCCGATATTCGATCCGTATATTGTATTGGCTTAACTTCTCGCTCCACCGGATCTGTCGTTTATTGAGATCTTTTGTTGTCGTGAAAGGGACCAGATTCTTATGGTCAGTGAGGATCCTTGTCTTGTGATAGCTTCCCAACACATATCTTCTCCATTCCTGGAGTGCTTGTGCTATGGCCAATAGTTCTTTGTCGTGAATATCGTAGTTGCATTCTGCATTCGTCATTGTCTTTGATCGGAACGCCACCGGCCGCCATTTCTCGTCTTCGCACTGTTGCGATAGAATCCCCGAACAGACATACTTCGATGCATCTGTTTCAGTCATGATCAGTCTTTCCGGATTGTAATGGGTGAGTACAGGTGCTGAAGTTATTTTCTGTCTCCTTGTATTGACCGCCTCGCTTTCAGCTGTACCCCACTTCCATTTTGCATTTTTCTTTGTCAAATTGTATAGAGGTTTTGCTGTCCTGCTAAACCCCGCGATGAATCTTCGGTAAAAGTTGCAGAATCCCATAAATCTTTGGATATCGGTTTTATTCTTCGGAATCGCCCATTCCCATATGGCTGCCATCTTGACCGGATCCATTCGGACTCCTTCTTGGTGAATAATAAATCCTAAGTATTCCACTTCTGTCTTGTGGAATTCACACTTAGTTGGCTTGATTCTCAATCCTGATTTTCCAATCGCTTCCAGGATTTTTCCCACGTCTTTCTGGTACTGCTCCATTGTTTCTGAGTACACCAGTACGTCATCCAAATATACTATGCAGCATATGTCCAAGAATCGGTGTAACATTTGATTGATCCATCTCTGGAATGTTGCTGGTGCATTGGTCAAACCGAATGGCATTACCAAGTATTCGTAAGTTCCGTATCGTGTCGCGAATATAGTTTTCCATTCGTCTACTTTCTTGATCCGGTCATTGTAGTATGCATCTTTAATATCCAGCTTCGTAAAGTATCGGGCGCTATTTAGCCTATCCAAGGCTTCGCCGTTGAGTGGGAGTGGGTACCGATCTTTTTTCGTGACTTCATTAAGTCCTCGGTAATCCACGCATAGTCGTTATTTTCCATCCTTCTTTTTGACGAAAAGGTTGGGTGCTCCTGTTTCCGCGAAGGAGTCTCGTATCCATCCCCTTTCCAGATTCTGTTTCAAATAGCTTCTCAATTCTTCCAGTTCCGCCGCTCCTAGTGGATATAACCTCTTTGCTGGGATTGTCTTTCCTTTTTCTAGGTTAATCTCGTGGTCCACTCCTTTTCTGTAAGGCGGTAACGTGGTTTTTTCTATCTCTTCGAAGAGGTCCAGGTATTGGCTATATACCTCTGGTATCATCTGTTCCAAGGCTTCTTTACCTTGGTACTTTTTGGCCTTAATAGCCAGTTCGGTACTAACATTCATTGCCTTCAAATCGCATTGGCCGTCCTCTTGGTTCCACTTTAGAATGCCTGTAATTTCTCCTCTTCTGTAGAACTTCCCAAAGGCTTGGGCTGAGATCTCGCAGATCTCTATTCGTTTCCGGTCCTTTTTTGTTTCTTCCTGGGTACCCTCTGATTCGTTTCTGTCCCGGTCTCTCTGGTGGTCCGTACTTCCCAATCCTTTGTCTTCTCGTTCAGTCTTTGCAAGTAGTTCGACTTCCTTGCATTCCCCGTCCAGGTATCTTTCACATATCAGTTGTGCTATCATGTCACCGGAGTTGACTGTGTAGTCTTCGTCTCCGAGGTTCACCATTACTACCTTCAGTTCACCGTTATAATCCGCATCTATTACACCCGCGTTGGTTGTGAGCCTGTTCATGTCTTCTAACCCGCTTCGTGGTGCAATGCGCCCATAAGTGCCCTGTGGTAATCTGATGGCTATTCCAGTTCAGATGACTTCTTGCCCTTTGGCTCGTATTATTGCTCTTTCGCTAGCGTACAAGTCGTGTCCTGCCGCCCTCAATGAGCCTTTCGTAGGCATCGTTGCCTCTTTAGTCAATCTTTTGACTAGGATCTGTTTATCCGTTTTTGCCTGAACCTTTGAGAACTTCATATCTAAGTTCTCCTCCAGGGCTTCCGCTTCCGGGACTGTAAAGACCCTCGGTGACTCTTTTAAACACCAGGTCATGCATCTCTCACTATCAAACGTGATGGTCCCCTTTCCCCAATCAATCGAGGGGCTGTGTTCTCTCAACCATGGCATTCCAAGAACTGCTTCATGGTTTTGCAAATTTGCCACTTGGAAGGTAATCATTTCCCTATGGCTACCGATGTCCATAGGTACTGTCGTCGTATGAGTAACTGGACCCATCGCGCTGAGTTTGCCGTCCGCCAGGTAAATTTATCGTTATTGTTTGGCTTTCGCCATAGGCATGCCGTACTTTTCGCATACCTCCTTATCAATAAACTCCTCAGTCGCTCCTGTGTCAATCATTCCGTGGATGCTGATAATCTTGTTTCTGCCATGTAGTCGCATTTTTACCATGACATGGTCGTTTTTGTGTTCCAGTAATTCCGTGTTGTTTAGTGCCGCGTAGAAGTTTCGCAACCCGGTGGGTTTCTTTTTCCCCTTATCCCTAAGACCATCGCTCACTGGGGACCGTCGTCTTTTCCCTCTTCGTTCTTTTCGGTTTCGAGATCCATTTCGCGGATTGCAGTTCTTTGTTTCCATCGTGGGTTCTGAACCCTACTGACTGTCCTCGCGGGGTATTCCTTCTCGTCTTTCGGGTTAGTGCAGTTTCAGATCATGTGTCCTGACTTCACACATGCCATACACAGATTGTTGATTCTTCTCCTCCAATATTCGGTTTTTGATATGTTAAGAGCTTGTCTTCGCCTAATCGCATCTAGGTCCTTTGGATCTCCTTGGGACTGCTGTAGTCATTGGGTCTTGAAGGTGCCGTCGTAGTTTCGGACGTTGTCGTATGTTTTGGTCTTTTACCTTCCTTGCACGTGTTTGATAACGTCCAAGCGGTTTTCCTGATTAATATCCCATACCGCCATTTCCTCTGTCGTCGTGAAGTCTTGAGCCCTCATGGCCCATGCATTCTGAATTTCTTCGTGTAAGCCCCTTAGGAAGGCTCTTCCCAAGGTTGCTTCGTCGTATTCTGCCTCCGTTGCCAATCGTCGTAACTCGTTGCAGAAATCAGTCACGTTCCGGCTCCCTTGCTTGATTTTCTCGATTTTATTTCTTGCCGTTTCCCTAGCATCCACCTCGCCGAATTCAATGCGTAGGGTGGCTTGAAATTCTGCCCAGTTATTCCATGTGGCTGGGGTTTTTCCTTCCACATATAGAGTAATCTATTTGCCTGCTGATTCTCTCAGTAGGGATTTGGCGAAGTCCACTTTTAATCCCTCTTCATTTTCCCCCCATCCTAGTGCTGTATAGTACATTGCAAGTTGGACTAGCCATGCTCGCAGTTTGGTACGGTCGCCTGTATATGTATCCGGGGTTTTGATTTTCGGCCTTCGTACCGTCTGTTCTTGTCGATTTTCCAGAACCGTTCTGATCAACTCTTGGAGTTGTTCTCTTGTGAGAGTTATCGTATCTGCTGGTCCTGCTACCCCTGACATTCTGTGTATTGGGGATGCTCCTGAGCTTACTGACCCTGATCTTGATCTTGCTTCCGGGGTGACCGGGCTCGGAGGTCTTGGAGATCCTTCTCGCGATATCTCGCTTGAGGCTTTTCTGAGTTCTGCTTGTAGTCCTAAGAAAGTCTGGGGATCGTTGAAGTCTGGTACTTCTGTATCTGTAGGTGAGTCCGTTTTGTATTCGTTAAGTGTCGCAAAAGATGCAACCAAATGTTACAAACCTATCCCTAGTCTGCCGGACAAGGCACACTATTTTCTTTAACAGTAACAGGTAACGATCCGTACCGCTCGTCTTACCGCTCCTTCAGATCTCGTAGCCTTATGTCGCCTAGGGACGCTGAGTCCTTTCACTCCTAGCCCATGCGACTGCTATTTAGCGATATGTTTCTCCAATTACCTTACGGTCGGTGATATAAACGGATAGTCGTAATAAGAATAAAGTATTGATTGAACTAATAGATAAATATAACATAGGAAGTAACTTAGGTGGTTGCGTGAAGAGCTAACTATCTGTGTCCGTAACCCTCCTTATATAGGAACTCTTCCCACAACCCTAACCCTGGTGACCTTTCTACGAGTCACCTCTTTGCTATGACTGCCCTGTGAGTCATAGTATAACGATCATCCTATGACTCACAGTTTGAGTCATAGTATACAATCCCCATAGTATCCAATTTTCATAACAGGTCATGTGCGCTAATCGCGTCACATGCGTGAAACCCCTGACTCATACTTGTAGTCAGGTGCGAAAGTCATAACATCATATGACCTCACAATCGTGAGTCATGAAACAACAACTCAAATCAAACATCGTAATCATAAATGATCTCACAAATCGTAAGTCATGTGAAACATTCCATATTGCTAAGTCACGATTTGTGACAGCGCTTTTGATCATCTTCATATAGCCATAGGTTTCTTTTAAAATAATCCTTACAAGCTAGTAACCATACTCGCATGTCCTGAGTAGGTTTGTTTTTAAACTTGAATAGCAGGCCTGCCTATCACAAATATGTTCTAGCTAGCACATATCCCAATCTTTCAACTCATGTGAGTGCTTTTGTCATGAATTTACGACCTGTCCTGGTTGGCAGTTATGGTATCCCTCCACGCTGAAATGGACTACCATTGTACTTATCATTATAATTCTGGTCATCATCTCTAAGATTAGGAGTATTGGCCAAGAGCAGAAGGTGGTTGCATTATTCCACAATTTCCATTTCCTTCCCCCCTATCCACTTGGTTCCCCTTTCCTTTGATAGGATAAAACAGAATTTTTCCCATACACTTTTTATTGTAAACCTTTCTAAACTCAGGCTCTTGACTAGTTGCAGATTCATGGATTCTGACACTCTTGGTGGGTTCCTGGCAACTTGTGGTTTCACAAAAGTTTCATTCATCAGTGACAATATTCGATTAAGTTGTTCATAGTCAGTATTCTGTCTGACTACATATACCGCGTTATCTATCCACTATTGTTCAAGACACTAGTGACGCTCATGTAACTCCTCTCTAGTCAGTTCATATTCATTTTGTCTAGCTACTTGTCTCTGTTCGATTTCAGCCTTTTGCCTAGCCAAGGCCTATTCTACATGGCGGTCGAAATCCAGCGATTCTTAGCGTATTGCTCCAATGTTACCATGAAATTAGGTACGTACTGTTATATAGTTTGTAGCTCATTCTTCATATGCTCGTAGCCTTAGTTGCAACAGTTTATTGATTGTACATTGAAGTGCACCTGTTTCTGTTGCTAACATCTCTAGTTCCAAATGTACTTATTGCAACTCTTCATCAATTACCTGTTTTCAATGGGTTATCCATAGGGCATTGTCACAAATCGTGACGTAGCAATATGGAATGTTTCACATGACTCACGATTTATGAGGTCATTTATGATTATGAGGTTTGATTTGATTTATTGTTTCATGACTCACGATTGTGAGGTCATCTGATGTTATGACTTTCGCACCTGACTATATGTATGAGTCAGGGGTTTCACGCATGTGACGCGATTAGCGCACATGACCTGTTATGAAAATTGGATACTATGGGGATTGTATACTATGACTCAAACTGTGAGTCATAGGATGGTCGTTATACTATGACTCACACGGCAGTCATAGTAAAGAGGTGACTCATAGAAAAGTCACCAGGGTTAGGGTTGTGGGAAGAGCGCCTATGTAAGGGGGGTCACGGACACAGATAGTTAGCTCTTCACGCAACCACCTAAGTTACTTCCTATGTTATATTTTATCTATTAGTTCAATCAATACTTTATTCTTATTACGACTATCCGTTTATATCACCAATCGAAAGGTGATTCGAGAAACATATCGCTAAAGAACAGTCGCACGGGCTAGGAGTGAAAGGACTCAGTGTCCCTAGGCGACATAAGGCTACGAGATCTGAAGGAGCGGTAAGACGAGCGGTACGTATCGTTACCTGTTACTGTTAAAGAAAATAGTGTGCCTTGTCCGGCAGACTAGGGATAGGTTAGTAACATTTGGTTGCGTCTTTTGCGACACTTAACGAATACAAAGCGGATTCACCTACAGATACAGAAGTACCAGACTTCAACCATCCACAGACTTTCTTAGGACTATAAGCAGAACTCGGACAAGCCTTAAGCGAGATATCGCAAGAAGGATCTCCAAGACCTCCGAGCCCAGTCACCCCGGAAGCAAGATCAAGATCAGGGTCAGTAAGCTCAGGAGCATTCCCAATACACAGAATGTCGGGGGTACCAAAACCAGCAGATACGATAACTCTCACAAGAGAACAACTCCCAGAGTTGATCAGAACGGTACAGGAAAATTGACAAGAACAGACGGTACGAAGGCCGAAAATCAAAACCCCGGATACATTTACAGGCGACCGTACCAAACTGCGAGCATGGCTAGTCCAACTTGCAATGAACTACACAGCACTAGGATGGGGGGAAAACGAAGACGGATTAAAAGTGGACTTCGCCAAATCCCTACTGAGAGAATCAGCAGGCAAATGGATTACTCCATATGTGGAAGGAAAAACCCCTGCCACATGGAATAACTGGGCAGAATTTCAAGCCACCCTACGCATTCAATTCGGCGACATGGATGCTAGGAAAACGGCAAGAAATAAAATCGAGAAAATCAAGCAAGGGAGCCGGAACGTGACTGATTTCTGGAACGAGTTATGACGATTGGCAACGGAGGCAGAATACGACGAAGCAACCTTGGGAAGGGCCTTCCTAAGTGGCTTACACGAAGAAATTCAGAACGCATGGGCCATGAGGGCTCAAGACTTCACGACGACAGAGGAACTGGCGGTATGGGCCATTAATCAGGAAAACCGCTTGGACGTTATCAAACACGTGCAAGGGAGGTCAAAGACCAAAACATACGACAACGTCCGAAACTACGACGGCACCTTCAAGACCCAACGACTACAGTAGTCCCAAGGAGATCCAATGGACCTAGATGCAACTAGGCGAAGACAAGCTCTTAACATATCAAAAACCGAATATTGGAGGAGAAGAAACAACAATCTGTGTATGGCATGTGCGAAGCCAGGACACATGATGAGAAACTGCACCAACCCGAAAGACGAGAAAGAATACCCCGCGAGGACAGTCAGTAGGGTTCAGAACCCACGATGGAAACAAAGAACTGCAATCCGCGAAATGGATCTCGAAACCGAAAAGAACGAAGAGGGTAAGACGACGGTCCCCAGTAAGCGATGGTCTGAGGGACAAGGGGAAAAAGAAACCCATCGAGATACGAAACTTCTACGCGGCACTAAACAACACGGACTCACTGGAACACGAAAACGACCATGTCATGATAAAAATGCGACTACAGGGCAGAAATGAGATTATCTGCATACACGGAATGATTGACTCAGGAGCGACTGAGGACTTTATTGATAAGGAGGTATGCGAAAAGTACGGCATGCCTATGGCGAAAGCCAAACAACAACGAGAAATATACTTGGCGGACGGCAAACTCAGCGCGATGGGTCCAGTTACTCATACGACGACAGTACCTATGGACATCGGTAGCCATAGGGAAATGATTACCTTCCAAGTGGCAAATTTACAAAACCATGAAGTAGTTCTTGGAATGCCATGGTTGAGACAAAACAGCCCCTCGATTGATTGGGGAAAGGGGACCATCACATTTGATAGTGAGAGATGCTCGACCTGGTGTTTAAAAGAGTCACCGAGGGTCTTTACAGTCCCGGAAGCGGAAGCCCTGGAGGAGAACTTAGATATGAAGTTCTCAAAGTTTCAGGCAAAAACGGATAAACAGATCCTAGTGAAAAGATTGACTAAAGAGGCAAAGATGCCTACAAGAGGCTCAATGAGGGCAGCAGGACACGACCTGTACGCTAGCGAAAGAGCAACGATACGAGCCAAAGGGCAAGAAGTCATCTGAACTGGAATAGCCATCGGATTACCACAGGGCACTTATGGGCGCATTGCACCATGAAGCGGGTTAGCAGACAAGAACAGGCTCACAACCAACGCGGGTGTAATAGATGCGGATTATACAGGTGAACTGAAGGTAGTAATGGTGAACCTCGGAGACGAAGACTACACAGTCAACTCCGGTGACAGGATAGCACAACTAATATGTGAAAGATACCTGGACGGGGAATGCAAGGAAGTCGAAGTACTTGCAAAGACTGAACGAGAAGACAAAGGATTCGGCAGTACGGACCACCAGAGAGACCGGGACAGAAACGAATCAGAGGGTACCCGGGGTGAAACAAAAAAGGACCGGAAATGAATAGAGATCTGTGAGATCTCGGCCCAAGCCTTTAGGAAGTTCTACAGAAGAGGAGAGATTACAGGCATTCTAAAGTGGAACCAGGAGGACGGCCAATGTGATTTGAAGCCAATGAAGGTCAGTACCGAACTGGCTATTAAGGCCAAAAAGTACCAAGGGAAAGAACCCTTGGAACTGATGATACCAGAGGTATATCACCAATACCTGGACCTCTTCGAAGAGAAAGAAAAAACCACGTTACCGCCTTACAGAAAAGGAGTGGACCACGAGATTAACCTAGAAAAAGGAAAGTCAATCCCAGCAAAGAGGTTATATCCACTAGGAGCGGCGGAACTGGAAGAATTGAGAAGCTATTTGAAACAGAATCTGGAAAGGGGATGGATACGAGACTCCTTCGCGGAAACAGGGGCACCCATCCTTTTCGTCAAAAAGAAGGACGGAAAATTACGACTATGCGTGGATTACCAAGGACTTAATGAAGTCACGAAAAAAGATCGGTACCCACTCCCACTTATCGGCGAAGCCTTGGATAGGCTCAATAGCGCCCGATACTTTACGAAGCTGGATATTAAAGATGCATACCACAATGTACGGATC